>JAUZNC010054890.1:0-14576 GCA_034780395.1 Vannuccia rotundouncinata | reverse complement strand
ATAACTGTACTATACATTATATAGATAGGAAATCACAGAGATATAACTGTACTATACATTATATAGAGAGGAAATCACAAAGATATAACTGTACTATACATTTATATTTTAAAACCTTTTTTATTAAATTATACAGCAGACATAAACCAACACTTTATCATAATTCTCTTCTCATTTTATTTGACTACAACTTACAATTGCTTAAAATAGTTAGAATTTTGATTGTCTGTAAGCAACGTGTCTGAAAGGTTAAGGTAAATAAATGTAAGTAAGAGCATTCACTGGATTCAATTAATATTGTAATTAAGTAAACAAATGACGCACATATTAAATTCCAACCACCATCAAAATGAGACGTTTGCGAAACATGTTAATCTTCTTTTTATCCATTTCGCCTCTAATGTAGAATGTTTTGTTTATTTTGTCAAAAAAACAGTTAAAACTCTTTTTTTATATGCTAACAATTGTAACAATATAATTTAAAAGGTTTGTTTTGAATAACCTCTACATTTTTTTGACAAGAATTATTCAGCCATAGTTTTAACTTTCCAAAACAAAGATCTCATTTTCATTTGAATTTTAATATAAAAAACGTATTTCACTACTAAATAAATTTTAAAAACTCTAAAAATTCAACCTATTTCACTGAAGTAATTAAACGTATTAGTTCTATTTGTCCCACTTATATTAAATTAAAGAAATACAATGAAAATTGACTCTTCATTGAGTTTATACTGGAACTAAATTTACTCGCGTTTACAGAATGATTTTAGCAGAACAGCTGCCCAAAACGTTGACCTGTAGTATGCCCATTATCTGGCTAAAACCCAGAAAACGGGAGGAGATTGACTCGACAGGAAATCGATATCGTTGTCCGTTGTACAAGACCAGTGAACGACACGGTGTCTTGTCAACTACAGGACATTCGACCAACTTCGTCATTCCAATTCTCCTCCCGAGCGAAGAACCGGTTCAACATTGGGTGAAGAGAGGATGCGCCCTTATCTGCCAGCTTTCTGATTGATTTAATCGTATCATTGCTTTTATTTGATGAACTATAGTGAACAACTTATTATTTTACATTTGCAGTATTTGTTGATATAGGCAGTATTTTCATTACGAGTTAAGTATATACTCTATGTAATTTAGTAATAAGTGTGTACTGTAAGTTACTCAACTATAAATGCATGACGTTGTGTAATATTTTTATAATAAATATATAATTAGATAGATTTCATCGTTGTTTTAGATGTTTTAATAAAAGGTTGGCTGTGTGGTGGTGTTTATAGTTTATTGATATTTAAATATAATCTAATCAGTGTTTAGATTACATTTATTAATATATTTTTATAAATTTAGAATTTGTATTAAAAAATCAATTTGATGTGCGTATCCTATTTATCCTGCATTGCTTAAATTCAAATCTTCCCTTTACTGCTAGGAATTATTTAACAACCATCGCAAATACTTTTACTTATACGCTAGCGGAACCATTTCCATTCTTAGATTACAAACACGTTTCGAGAAACACTCATAAAAGTATAAAGAATAACTATTTGAAAACCGTTTTATTCTTTTTAATGGATATTTAAAGAAGTTTTTATTTCTCGCTCCCATTTATTAAAAAAATGTCTAATAACTTATAACTAAATTAGAAATGCTTTGTTGTTGTTGTGTATTTGATATTGTTTATATTAAGTTTGAATCTGTATTTCTTTAAAATAGAATTTTTGGTCGTGTTTATTCATAATTATTATAATTTAAAATAGCGATATATACCTTTAACAGAAAATGTGGACCTAGTTTCAACTTTCATTTTTTGTGAAAAATTTCTGTGGACATAAATTATAAAATCTTGTTATTTACCAGCAAAGGAAGTAGAAGTTAATTAGATTGAAGCAGTTGTTTCTAATAAACCATCCTTATCTTTTGGGGTTTTTGGACAAAGAAGATATTATCGGAACCGCAGCCATTAGTAAGCCATAATTAAACTCTTCAAAAACACCAGACGGTAATTTTAAACATTAAATTTTATCAATAGTTAATGGGACAATGAAATTGAAAACATAGTTTTTTATTTATACTCCAGTTCAAATATAACATATTTTTTGATAATCGGTGGAACAAAAATGTTAATTAATACGTCATTTAATAAATAATTTTAAATAATAAGTTTAGTTAAAAATGTCAAATGATATTAAAACAATAAAATCACAATTGGAAAAATCATACTTTTATTCTGAAAGGATCTTGATCAACTTTTTACAATATTCATATAATATAGGCGCAACACACCTCCCGAAAATGTGATGCTATTCCTGGTATAACTTCCAAAATTATATTTTTTCTAGCGTAAAGTAATAACCGTGACTGAAAAAAAATAGTCCGAGTTTTTTGAACTCTTGTACCGACAAAATAAACGTTATTTCGGGGGGGTGCTGTGTTGCGTATAGTGTAGAAATGATTTAAGAAGGAAGGGTCCGGCTTGATCAGCTAGATGGGGGACGAGGGGGTCGGGAATGAAGAGAAAGAAACACCGAAAGTTATTGAGCTCCGGTGCGAAGTGGGGGCCGCCTCTTGCCCATACGAAGCATACGAACTGCCCTTTTCTCGTTGTCTCGTTTGCCCATACGCAACATGCGAACGGCCCGTTTTTCCGCCTCCAATTCCTCTTCTCCCAGGCCTCGTTTCCCCATGCGCATCATACGAACCGCCCGTTTTACACTGTCTCGTTTGCCCATGCGCATCATCTTAACCGCCCTTTTGTCGTGGCTGCGTTTTCCCATTCTGAGCATTTTTACGGCACGTTTGTCGGCATTGTATTCTTCATTGGAGTAGGGGTAGAAGCCTTCGTCCAACCTTTTCCCTAGCCTGGGGCGTACAACGGATCGGGTATCGTCGTCCCAGTCTCCCCAACTTCCATCGTCTGTGAAGTCAGCCTCTACAAAAAGGCTCATGGCACCTGAATGATTAATTAAATAACAATAATGTAAAATAGCACGGAAAATGCAAAACGATTTTCTTTATTAATGAATAAAAATATTTTTTATAAATGGTTTATTTTTAGTTTACGTTTACTTCAAAATTGATTTAATTAAAATTAATCCACGATTTTATTTTGAAAGCTGTTTGCTGATAATATATTAAAAATTATACTTTCTCTTAATACCTATTACTTCAAATTAAAATGATTTTACTGAGCAATCTTCCGTTGACAAGAAATATCACATTTGATGTCTCATTTTAACATACTTATAGATCGAAACTTATTAAACCTAACATGAAATGTTTGTCTCAAGTAAACTGTCTTATATAATTCTTGTAAAAATCTGATAAATACCGTCCATTTTTTCAAGCGACAATGATTATTCTTATTTGAGCTCACTGTTATTTCTTTACTTTTCGTCAATTTCCTATCAATAATTTGAAAATACCGAAAAAGATAATGAAGGAATCAATCATAAAAGGGAATTTATTAAAAGACGTATAATTAACAAATTGATTGTATAATAAATTTGACGTTTAATTAAAATTATTTTTAAAAGTTATGGCTGTAGTGTTGTGGTTTATTAATTTAAATAAGAAATCAATATTTTTAATCGATATATTAAAATGTTCAACGGGGCATTTTACGACAAGATATGAATGCATTTTATGAAATAAACGTAAAAAATAATAGTATATGTAAAACAATACTATTTCAAAATCCATTATAAATACGAGTATGGATTTTGAATAGGATACAATAAAATATTTTCTATATATAAATATTTTAAATTTTATTATGAAATAACAAACTATATTTGTCAAATTATTCTATATTTGATTTTAAAAGAATTATTTATGAAAATAAAGTTAGGAAATTTGTCTATAATTGTTTGTTTTTTAATTTAAAGTAATTTATAGAAGCTGATGATATAAAAAGTTTAAATATGTTGGGTGTTTTATTTATATACATTAGGCATTTGGTTTTAAGGTTAATTATACTTTTTAAAAAGGATTAAATATCACCGCTAAATAGTCGGTCAATTAAGGGAAGTAAATTGTAGAGGATGTAAATTGTTCAAGTAAGTGCTTATTGGTAATGTTTAGAATACTGTTATCAGTTTGTTGCAGAAATATTTTGTTAAAAATTATGTAAACTTCCGATATATTAATTTTGCAGTTTTTTCAAACTCTAAAAACTATTTTCAATCAAGAATATATTCATATTTTTCATAATCTTTACTAGATTTACGTATGTGTGTATTATATGTAACTATGACTATATGATAACTTATTCTCATAATTAAATGTTATTGCTTTATTAAATTAGTTTAGATTTGAACATTTAATTAGAAAAAACAATAAATTAATATATAAATAATATTCCTGTATATCAAAATAGATTTCTTAAAATAAAGATTTATAAAAGGTGTGCCAATATTTTAGAAAAAAATGTTATTATGTTATGAATATATCATATATAGCTGTTTTAAAAACGTAAAAAATAAAGTTAATTAGTGTTTGATTTACAGATAATGACTTCTACTTTTTCATAAAAGGCATAAACCGCGACATACAAATACAACATCGTTTAATGAATTTTCCACACAAATCTACTAAATATAATTTTCCAGTTTATTCTTTATATATATTATCTTTACATTCATGTAGAACCTCTACATAAGTTGGTCGAACTATTAAATATTTCTGTAAATTGCAAAAGAAAGTATTTATTAAGTATCTCAGCAGAATTTTTCAACCTGCAATAAATTGATTTTAAGTTCAAAATTCAAACTAATTAATATTTAATTATGTTGATCCTGAATATACGTAATTTAGTGTTTAAAACCGAGTATGGTATACAAAACATTTGTTTATATTTAATATATTCCTGACTAATAGCGAAATATAATCATATCGAGAATTTTTAAAACTTGATTAATACACAGCAGTAATAGATAATATTTTGTATCATTTGATCAATTTCTCATTATGTAAAGAAGTGTATAATGTTTTTTGCAAAATACATATAATATACGTCCTAATACTATCAAATGAATAGAAATGAATTTTGTCACAATTTTCAAAGTAATTTTCATACATGATTTTCATTTTTGTTCTAGAAATATTTTGTAGAAAATTGATATTGGTAACATTTGTATCGTTTTAAATTTATAATTTTATTTATATTATTTATAGTTGTATATTTCACACTTTAGTTTGAAATAAGTTCAAGATATTCAAATTATTTCTTTTATATGAGATTTCTAAAAATATAGTGTTTGATGAAGATATTTTAGTAAACACTATAAATAATACATTATACTTTCTAGGATAAGTTTTCTTGAACATTTATTAATTGATATAGCGTTTTTCATAATGCGTCAGAACACATTAAGAAATATACACAATCAAAACATAATCATATCGGCAAAATCCATCATTTAAATCGACATTGTTCTATTAGACCATTTCTATAAATTCAACATTATTGAAATATTTGAAACGCTGAATTAGAATTACACATATAAATTCGTTTATAATGAAATATTTATAATTGAAAATGGCATTGTTGTGAATCTGGGAACTATTTTGAAATATTTAATCAATCATCATGTTCTCAAATTATTCTGAGCTATGTTTTGTAGAATTAGAAAAACTATCGTGTATTTGTATAGCTACCGGAAATTTACTCAGTAAGGTATAATTGTGTATTCGTAAAATTTGTGTTAAGTGGAAAATTTTTTTTTCTTGTTACAGGTTTGTGTTTCTTCAAATCTCTCTAAGTCGTGAGTTGTGCGAAACAAGTTTTATTTGGAGGTTTTTATTTATACTTATATTTACTACACTTTATTTCATTAATAAATTTGATATAACCCTATCAATGTCATTAATTTATATTTTAAATTATTTTTTCCAATCAATATATTTATAGCCATAAAGAATTTGTTATAGTTTGAATTGTAATATATCCCTCGGGAATTAAATATTTTAAATTACATCATTTACAAATCGGTTAAATAAATTATCATTTAACAGACTTTTTTTATTAATTTACCCAAATGACTGTATTGCTTTATAATATCACATTTTTATATATTTAAAGTAAAGATGGACCAATAGATATAATTCCTATGAATGCTGTAACAATTACTAAATTTTCAGGACATTAAGTATTTTTAAAATCTTAGAGAATAAAATTATAGAAGCTGAACGAAGATGATTAGAAGCTGAACTATTGAGTTAATTAATTTTCTATTGCGGTCATTTTGAAATATAGTACACGTTAAAATCTACCCAGTGCAGTGGTTCTTTTTTTATTTTATTTTATTATAAATGAACAAAACTCAATCACATATACTAATATCAAATAAACTAAAATTAATCTGTTTTGTTGAATAAAGTTCACCGATAATTATATTTTAATTATTCCAAATTATAATTTGTTGGTTTATTACCATTTATTAGAAATTTTTATTTTGTATAATATATTATATAGAACACTGCATTATAAATGGCAAAGGTTTTAATTTTCTAATGACAACCACAAAAATGTTTATCGAAAATAATTACCTTGTTTGCCTGTGATAAGTTTCTAAGTCTTATCTGTAAATTATAATTATTCGATAGTTTTAAAATTGAATTGTAATTTTCAATTTGTACGGGGTCGAATCTTATAGCTGGGAAATATCTACAGAAGGAAACTTTTCTCTACATCGGAACACTTTTTAACACGATGCTATATCAAAACTCAAAGAATAAACTTTTTATTACGTCAACTCAAACCTTGTTTATATTATCCAGTTTTCAGATTTAAAATAAATTTTCACTTGAAATGTTTAACAGTTCTAATTATATTATAGACCCTTTTTGAATAAAGACCGATCATTTAACTTTGTTTTAAATGCTTTTTAATTTAATCAACAAACAATAAAACCGCTATAATTTTATCTACTTAGAATCAATAAGGGTTCAATAAGGAATCAATAAATCGCCGATATTCTTTGAAAAGAGAAGATAATATTTATAAAAAAATAGTTAGTTTGCTATGACTGTGACTCCGAAAATATGATAATTTATTTAATATGATTTACAGAACGCATATCTTCCATAGTTATCATTACCATACACAAAATATTTTTTAAAGGCATTGTTAAATCTCTACTTACAAGATCTCTGTATGTCAGGGAACATCCGTTTAAATAATAATTATTTCTACTGTATGATAGACGAAATAATTAGAATAAATAAAAAATTCGGATATTGTCAATTCAATACACCTTTCTATAATAATTGATAAAAAGAAAAACATTTATCGATATAATTTACTTATTTGTAATATAGTTATATATTTACATAGTTACTTATTGTATTATAGTTGCATGTTGTTATGAAAGAAAGATCTGAACTTAATGATAATTTTCTTCGAATGTAAATTCATTTATTTCAAATGTCTTTGCAATTATTAGTTGGATACATTGGTTCTCTACGAAGTGGGTCTATGACGAAATTTGAATGATTGTTAATGCTTTTTAATTAAAAGCAAAAAACTAGATCTATTGTTGGGGATATCTGAACTCCAAAAGCTCGTATTATGAAAGTTTCTTTAATGAAAACTAATTAAATCGATTAAAATTTCAAATTTAAGTTTTTTTTTAATTTAGAGTCTAAATTTAAGTCAAATATACAAATTGAAGTGTATTTGAAAAGCGAAAATGTTGTTTGACTTAGATTAAAAGTCGCAAATTCTAAATAACTAAATTACGCCTTAAATTAATTTACATTATATCTAAAAATTATTTTAATAGCACAACACTAAAAAAAGATTCTGCTTTACTTACACAAAATACAAGCGCCGGTAAAAAATATCTGAAGATTCATCTTTGTTCAATGGAGAATCCGAACAGGACAATACTGGGTGTACCTCGTATCAACGTAGTGAAAAGTGTGTTGCAGATTTTTTATATACTTTGTAGAACCCATTTCCTTTAATGCGATTGGCTGATAAGGTTTAAATGGAGGAATAAGATAGGACACAAATCAACTCTTAATAATCTTCATTTTTAAATAATTTACAAAACCAATATAACCGCCGATAGATCAACTATATGGTCCTTTTCTAAACAGTTTATTTAGAGCATATACAATTTAATTAGATTTAGTTTCTTCAAGAAACTTTTTCTCTTACCCACCCCCCATCGCCTTGATTTTCGGAACAGTCAAATAAAAGTCTTAACAATGATACATGGCTTTTGCGACAATAGTTCTGACTTTATTCATGAGACAGAACGGAAGGCATCATCGAAGATTCCCCCACATATGGCTGCCATCAACGGCGGGTTATTGCCTGCCAGAAGTGTCATTTGGGGCGGAAGTCGCGGGAAGACATTTCATGAGTAAGCATGCTAAGAATCCCTTGAAGCTGGCCTTGACATCCGGACTCCATATCAACTATTTATTAAGTTTTTGGAGAGAAGAATGAAGAGTTGGGTCATTTTTTCTTTTGAAAAAATTAAATAGTTTCTTTTGTGAATATATATCGTAAAAAGTAGCGAAATTTGGTTAAATTGAAGATAACAAAATTATAACTTTATTCATAAACAAATAAATTGTTTATTATAACCTAATTTTCAATTTTAAAATTTGACGACATTTAAAATCACCCCATTAAAGTAATTATATTTGAAAATTCTTTTTAACTTTAATAGGAAACAAATGTTTAAACAAATTGTAATACATTTTATCAGTCAGTTTCTCTACAAATTCCTCAAAATTATAATGATTAATAAGTTAACATCTGTCAATTATTTTTATATAACGTATGACAGTGTGATATATGATATTTCCGTGTTTTATAGAAAAAATAATACATATTGATATTTGGTTATGCTTAAAATTTTCACTACATAAATTCTGTATATATAGTCTATAACTTTGCCCTATATGGTATGATCTGAAATTTGCGCGTATTATATAATATATACACACGCAAATTTCAGGTCAAACCATGGATATTGTCTATGCTTTTATGAAAGATTTCTGTACGTTATGGTAGATGAAATATACTATTTTCGGGAATATTAAATAACAAACTCTGGTCTTTGGCCGTCGTTTGTTAACCCTTAGATAACCAAGGGTGATTTTTAAAATCACCCCAACATTGAATTAGTCATTCTTACGGCTGAGTTCAATTAAGTATGCTGACATTTAATGACTTTTTGTCTACACTCATACACTACACGTTATGCATAAGGTATATTGATTTGTGCATGTAGATATTTTCTGTGAACGATACTTTTGACCTTTCTTTGAAATTTAGTTCATATTCATATATATTATTTCATATATTCATATAAATTATTTCATATTTATATAATATATGATACCATTGGATCATGCAGAGTCTCTTTCTTATACTCTAATTAATTTTAATTTCTATTAATAAGCTTTTTCAATCCAATTATAAAGGGTGATTTTAAAAATCAGTCAAATATTACCCTCAAATAGTATATTTTATTTTATACAAAATTTTTAAATTTTACCATCATTGATCTCGTATATATTTTATAAATTCAGCCTGTTCATGACTACATCTTGTTGGCATGATTTTTTATTGGAGTTGTTGAATTGTATTTTAAATTTTAAATGTTTAACTATTCATTTATTAAATTATTAATTATTAATTAATATACAAATTAAAATACTTCATATATTAAATGATTACTTGTTTAATTTTTAATTCATTTGTTAATTTAAAAAAAATGTTTATTAAAAAATTTAATTCCGGTTTTTTGCATTCATATAACTTTCAATATCACATCATTTATTTATAATTACTTAGTAATAATTTTAAGCAATTTCACGTAAATAATCAATTTCAAATTCAGTTTATTGTCCTTATAAGTAACAAAATCTTTATAAACAACAGATGAAGAAGGCAAACAATTGATTTTGTGCATATCATGTAACTGTTGTCTAAACAGCGAGCATAGAAGTCAGTTATAGATTCTTCATCTCATCGTGTTGACAACTCCACTTCATTATCTGTACTTACTATACTTTCCATCGTTAGGGATGACTATTACTTTAACTTGAAATATGCATAGGGCCAATTAGCCATATGAGTATATTTTTAGTGTAGTTAAATAAATGAGCATCAAATTTCTCGGTACTATTAGTTTTCTCCAACAAAGTTATAAGCAAAGATTTAGAAACTGTTTCGAACCCCACTTTAGATTCTATAAATAGTCGTATTAAATTATATCTGAAATGGTTTTAAAAGTAATTAAAAAACGATTACAAGAAGCACGTATTTTTTTACTTTTATTTACATTTTTGGGAAGTTTTTTCAACGTTTTAAATCGTCATTAATGAGAATATTTTTGTCTTCTTTTATAGTTATTCTAAATCAACATTTTTGAGTTTTCTAGATAAATGTCATTGAACCCTTTAATCATTTTATGAACCCGTAGGTTCTAACAATCTTCCTTACACTATTAAGTTATAATTAAGTTATAATTAATGGCTATTAGATTATTTCTTTACTGTTGGCAGTCAGGAATTAAACATTAAAAATCGTTACAAATCCGATTATATAAAAATTGCCTTCTTTATTTTATTTTATTATTAAAATAATTGGAATTAAATGTAAAGGTGAATGGAATATCTTTACGGTATAAAATTACATTTTATTACCTTAAATATTGTCAACGATATTATTAAAAGGTTTAATGGGTTACAGAATTACAGGATTCCTTTTCATTCTTATAGATCTGGGTATGCACAATTTTATGTTTTTTGTGCGTCATTACCTTCGATATTTTAATTAAATCTGAATTTTAAAAGTTGTCTCTGCCATGCTTCTCCAAATAAGATATTGTTGTTAAAGTCTGCTCCTAGCAATAAACTTTCTTGCATGCATTAATATCTAACTACTTTTCATTCCTACACTGGAATCGCCGAGAAATAAAGAGGACGGTAAAAACTTTAGATGAAACACTTTTTTAACTTCACCGAATTCACCCTACCCAAACAGCATTGGTAATGTCGATCTATCCTTTTCATATCTAATTAATTTCTAGTATATACTTTAAAAGCGATTAATTGCTCAATAAATCACAAAATCATGCGTTTAATTATTTTAAACTTTAAAATATAGATGTATGATTTAGATTGTACTTTTATTGACTAATTTTTCATTCGTAGTAATTATAGCGATCCTCAAAATTTGATGTATACATGTCATAGATTTACTATCTTTGTTAAGTTGGTATTTATATCAATACAATATCTATGATAAATGTATTATTGTAATTTCTATTTGAAATAGTGTATAAGCTATATAATTAAATAAATAAATTGGTTGCATTAATTAAACATCCTCAGAACTTGGTTAGTGTTATGATGTAAGTGATCAAGAATAAGAAGTCAACAACCTCAGTTCCGGTAATAATCAAGTTGCTTTAATTCTAATCTTGTAGCAATATAACATACGTCATAATATTACATAATTACAAGTGATAACACAGTTCTATGTTATAATGCGCTGCTTTTTAATTAAATAAAGTTTTCCGAGATAATTATCTGTTCCAACGTGTTCCGACATAATAACAAGTTCCAACGTGTTCTGACATGATAACAAGTTACAACGTGTTCCGACATGATAACAAGTTCCAACGTGTTCCGATATGATAACAAGTTCCAACGTGTTCCGACATGATAACAAGTTCCAACGTGTTCCGACATGATAACAAGTTCCAACGTGTTCCAACATGATAACAAGTTCCAACGTGTTCTGACATGATAACAAGTTCCAACGTGTTCCGACATGATAACAAGTTACAACGTGTTCCAACATGATAACAAGTTACAACGTGTTCTGACATGATAACAAGTTTCAACGTGTTCCGACATGATAACAAGTTACAACGTGTTCCGACATGATAACAAGTTACAACGTGTTCCGACATGATAACAAGTTCCAACGTGTTCCGACATGATAACAAGTTCCAACGTGTTCCGACATGATAACAAGTTACAACGTGTTCCGACATGATAACAAGTTCCAACGTGTTCCGACATGATAACAAGTTCCAACGTGTTCCGACATGATAACAAGTTACAACGTGTTCCGACATGAAAAGTTCCAACGTGTTCCGACATGAAAAGTTCCAACGTGTTCCGACATGATAACAAGTTCCAACGTGTTCCGACATGATAACAAGTTACAACGTTTTCCGACATGATAACAAGTTCCAACGTGTTCCGACATGATAACAAGTTCCAACGTGTTCCGACATGATAACAAGTTCCAACGTGTTCCGACGTGAAAAGTTCCAACGTGTTCCGACAAGCTAAATTTAAAATCTGTACTTTAAATTTGTTAGAATAGAGATTTTAAACTAGTGGGTTGTAGAGTCAATACTCGACTCTTTTCTTCTTTTATCGTGACATTAAAAGTGCGCATTTTTGGTCCAAAAACCATTGAAATCGGTCGAAAACTAACAAACTAAAAACTAATAGAAAATAACTAACTAAATAACTGAATAATGAACTTGAAACAAACAAATAAAAACTAAAAACAAAAAATTAGTAACTAAAAACTAAAAATAAAAACATGTTAAAAATTAAAACTAATAGCTAAAGAACTAATAAAAAATAACTAATAACTTTATCGCTTTTCAATCTTTTATACCAAATTCTGAAAGAAAGTGTAGATGACGCTGCTCCGCGCGTCTGGGCTTAGAAAAAAGTTTGTTTTCATAGTCAATATCTATTTTTGCACTTTTTTATCTAGCTACGCACTCGTAAATTATCGGTGTTTAACTCGTGCTTCGCTCTCGTAAAATTTCAATTGTGATTTTTCTGATTTTATCGATTTTATTGATTGTATCGATTTTAATGTTTTTCCATGTTTTGGAGGTTGAAGGTGTGGTAGGATCAGGGTCTCGGGTTTAGAAATAAGATTGTTTTTAAGCTTTGTATCGATTTTGAATCTTTTATTTTAAAGTTTCTGACTGAAAGGTGTGGTAGACCCGTCTCCGCCGGGTCTTGGGGTTACAAATAAGATTGGTTTTAAGCTGTGTTTCGATTTTATTGATTTTATCGATTTTTGAATATTAGCGATAATTGTTATTTTATCAATTTTGTGATTTTATAGAATTTTGATATTTTATCGATTTTTGTAATTTTATCGGTTTTTGTGATTTGATCGATTTTTTTCTGGCGCTAATATGTGCTAAAATGGGTACCGAAAGGTACTAAAAGGGGTACATTAAGTTTTAATAGTTTAATATTGAAATATACTTCTGCAAAGCACTTGTCAGTTTTCTGTGTTTTACTCAAGCTTCGCCCTCGTAATTTATCGATGTTTCACTCCTCATCATATTAATTTTTTTGATTTTATCGATTTTTGTGATTTTAATATGTGTTTAATGTGGTACCAAAAACATTACGTTTTAATTTGTGTGCTAACGTAAACTTCATACAACCAAAGATAAACAGCAAACTTCATACAACGAACTTGAAACAAAAAACATCATACAACAAACATAAAAAATAAAACTTCATAAAACAGAAACTAAAAGCTAAAAACTAAATTCTAAAAATTAAAAACTAAAAACTAATTATAAATTAATATATTTTCCTCAAACATTTGTTGTATTGTGTTCTGTATGTCATAGAATTTCATTTATAACAATTTAACAAAATATATTTCACAAAATAATTCATGGTATATTAGTCATGGTTAAAGGAAAAATTATTGTCTAGCAAACAGTACCTACTTGTCAAATGGAGAATAGTTTATTGTACGAAACCTAATTACCCATAAATGTCCAAGTTTACTTGAATCAAAATAAATCTGTAATGAAATAGTTGAAAATAATAACACAAATTCATTTTTGTAACTATTAATATATATGATAGTTAAATGCTATTTATCGACGTTTTTCGCCGAATAATTGTCGGATTATTTTCAATAATGAATCAATGCCCATGCATATTTGGTGCTCTCGTGTTCCTTTTGCTTTTGGTCAAATGCTTAGATAACAAGTTTTTTACGATAGAATTATTCAAGGAAGAATCAGGTGAATATTTGGACCAGTGATTTTTCGGGTTCGTACATATCTCGCGGCTTCAGACAGACAGACAAAAAATTCTAAACATATATTTAGTTGTTAGACATTACACTATGTTACTACAACTGGATCTGCAATCTAAAATTAAATGCTTAGCAGGCACGTTAGTCAAAAACGATAAAAAACGCTAAAAAAACATCAAACCGATCAATTAAATTGAAGTAATATGCTTATAAGTTCAAATCAACTAACCAAATTGAAGTTTTTGCCTAACAAGATGGCTAGGAATTTGAAATACATTAATTTTAGATTGCAGATCTAGTCTAAAGTATAGATATATAATGTCTATGGATATTAAATTAGATTATAATTGATTTAATTTATAATAATTTATTTCAATCTTCATTATTGATACTATAATAAAATAAGAATATTAACTTTTTTCTATGCATGTATGGAAAAGTTCATTTTTCCATTCATGGACAGTACGGAAAAGTATTACTTTTCCATGCA
>JAUZNC010054879.1:0-14581 GCA_034780395.1 Vannuccia rotundouncinata | reverse complement strand
TGCGGTCCTATATACACACCGGCGCAAGGCTTATTAGCATATACAGAGCTAACAGCCAACTACCGTTGGCTTAGATTTTTGAATACCTAACAACAATATCTGATTACTTTTTTAATAGTAATAAATCTCGAGGATAATTCATCCACATGTTTGTAAAAACGGTTTTCTAAAAGGGGCAGAATATTTTATTTTAACATTCAGATTTATTAAATCTCTTCTTCATATAATTAAAACAATTTTTGACTTTAAAATGTGTTATTTTTTTACATTCATAAAAACTAAATCTTTTACTTGAATTTTAACGTCAACAAAAATTCTATTAAAATCTATTTACAAAAGTATATTTGTCTGCAGTTTAATTATAGATTTTCTGATTTTTCTTTCACCCCACTTTATCGACATATCATATCTTTCTAAACACAGTATTGCATTTTACTTGTTTATACACACAGACATTATGTGATTGGTCTTTGTCTTTAGATAATATAATACTAGATTGAATTATATTGGAGTACAATCTATTATATGGATTATATTGTTCTGTAAAAAATTAATACTAGTTTGGAAATAAAAACAACTGGGTGAATTGGTAACATCACATTCTTAACAGTCGCTACTAATTGAACAAAGACTTGCACTTAAATTCATTCCAAGATGTCACAACCCTATCCAGTTCAGCCAGGTAGCAAAAGAGATGAACCCCTTGCTTATCAAATGAATACAATTACCACAGGAAATCTCAACGAGTTTGACACAGGACCAGTAATCTACCAGAACCGCCAGAGGAATAGAATAATGCGTGAAATGTACTATCCCAAATTTCACACGATTATGGGAATTATTGTCCTTCTTCTGAGCATTGTCATGATAGCTGTGGAGATTGCTGGATCCAGGGCCATGGAGCCCTATGTCAACAGCTTTCCTTCGTTATCTGGTCCTAAGATCGTCGACCCCTTTCTTTATTGGTCGGGAACGTGGGTTGGTGCATTCACATTTATCATTGGTGTAACGCAGCTGATCGCTGAAATAAAAGTTAACCGCTGTTTCCTGATCGCTGCATTGATATTAGAAGGTGTTTCCTACTGTTTTTTGCCAACTGGACTTTCTCTTGCATCAATTGAATTGGCCTCCTACCCCGAGTATTTTGGGTTTTCTGAAAAGGACAAGGCAGAAATCTCAAAACAATACCCCACTTATGAGGCCACTATTAATCTGAATATCGCCAAAGCCGCCGTTGTGGTAACGTTTATCCTGATTTTAGGAATTCTCTTCCTAATTCACATCATAGTCTCGTGTTATGAGCTCTGTTGTCGAACTTTGAGAGAGTGAACTAATATTGGAAATATGTCAACGAATTATTTATTGATAAATGAAAATTTGATTGATTAAAAAACTGTTAATTTTGTTAGTGTTTTAATTGTACATTTCAAGTTCATGCACTCAACCCCTAACTCCCAATACATATCAATACATAAGGATTATCCATTTCTATATTTCTATATAATGTTTCTACTTTTACTTTTTGGAATACGGAGGTGTGTAATATAATCTTCTTGTTTCTGGATGTATTTTATTTCGATTACAATTCATTTAATAAACGGTTCATTATTTATTGGAAGAAAATAAAATTCACAAATTTCCTTAAAGCTAGTTTTTCTATATTAAATGTTACATTTATAGAATAGAGGGGGTTTCCCGTCGTTTCTCGAAGCTGTCATAATCATAAATCAGCAACGATAATCATAAAGTGTTTCTCGAAATTGTGTTAACTCTAAAATATAGCATAGTGTAGAAAAGATAAGACAGAGCAGAGGTTAAATCAATGCTGCAGCGAGCATTTCAAATAGATAACTCGATAATGCAGCGTTGATGCTGTTTCTCGACGCAATCGTAATCATAAGTTGTGTCACCCAATCATATCTTGTTTTTAACTTAGATTATAGTTGTATTTTATAATTGTACTGTTCGAAAATACTTATGTGTAGATACTGGAAAATATATTTAGAAGTAATATACATGTAATGACATATTATTCAGAGTCCAATATTTAATATATTTGCCGAACTTATTCATTAATTAAATTCATTTAAATTTAAATTTAAATCAAATATAATATTTTTATAAACAAATTTAATATTTTATTTTAATTATTATAATTTTAGTATATAAATATTTTTATTACAATTAAATATATAATGCGTTTCTATTAATAACTTAATAACTATTAATGACTGGAAATTATTTTTTGTATTGTTTTATAATAATTATTTATTGATCAACAATGTATTACAATCTTTTACACTGCAATAAAAAATTAAATAGATAGGCTACAAATATTAATTACTTATATTGTAAACAATTTTAAACTATTAAACAACTAAAAAATATATTGTCACGTTTTCCCCTTATTAGCAAATGGGTCTATTTAATAAGAACATATATTATAATTATAGTACGAATTATTAAACAAAAATGTATGGTATATGTAATGTAAATTCTAAATGATGTCTTTCTTGATAAATCGACCCCTCCACTAATTGCAATTATTGGATCTCATCCGGCCGAACATAAATATTGGACTCTGCTAGCATAATAGCAAGGCGTTTGATACCATTCTCCACTTCACATTATCTAACAAACTATCCAAACTTTCATTAGACGATATAATTTACAATTGACAGTGAACTCTTTCAAAGGCCACATCCAGTGCACCAAATATCAAGGACAAATCTCCAAATACCCGAGTAATGTTAGAGAATTATATGACTCTGCAGTTGGCTCAACAGCATTTAATATAACTTCTTTCGACATCATTTCAATAACTTCATTAAATATGCGGACAATACCTAATTACCTCATCATTCGTGACTAGGAACGTTGAACTAGATAACGCAAAGTCCAGGGCAAACGAAAATAACATGTGGCTCAACGAAGACAAAACCATGACATTTATCGTAACCAGTCCCGCAAAAACAACACAAATTTCTGAACTTCCCAACATCGAACGAGTGATTGAGTTTCAACATTAAACATTACAAGTCTAAGATCATGTGACCAACACTATCACGAGATGAATTAAATCTTTTATCGACCAAGAATTCTATGCAAGCATGGGTTGAACGAAGAAGGTCTCTATGTAGTTGTCAACGCTATAATAAAGACCAAACTACTGCATGACCCAAGCCTGGTGGGGCTACACACACCCACACCCCTGCTCCCGCCGAAGGTATCCAAATATCCACTTAGAACACAGAGCTTCACGATCGGAGTGGCCCAACCCTACTACCACAAAACTTTAACAATAGAATGATCACTGACAATTCTTGTATAATTATATTAATCATGTCAATAGATATTTCCATATCAAGTAGCATACGTGACGTAAAAATATAATATATTATAATTTTCGTCACGTATGCTGTACAATTGATATGGAAATATATATATATATATATGATTAATCTGTTCCATTACTAATAATACTCATTTGCATTCAATCAAATGTAAGTAAGTAAGTAATATGTTTTAATATAATATTAAAATAAAAAATTTAGAACAATGTTGTTAAAACAAAATGATGAAACCGACTGAAGGATTTTTAGTGAAAATACATTTTTGTAAAAATATTGTATAGCTTCGTGGTTATATTATATGTCCTTCGTTGATTATAATATACTTTTTGAGTTGTATATCAATATTAATCATTTAACTATGTATGGTTTTTCTAAAATTAAAATCTTTCTGTCTGTAATTTTTACACTGGATCCAAAATATAGAAAAGTCGACTTTCCCAATATAATTTCTATTATTTTTTATACAATTGAGAACTTAAATAGAATGTCGATATAAAGTCACCTCATATATATTAAAATTTAAAGTCAATAAAAAACGGCAATTGTATGGATAAGTAAAAATTTATTTAAAAAAGCTAATTTCAAGTGTTGAAAAAATAGTTTTAGTGGTTACAAAGACAGAGGACTTCGTAATTAGACACTCCAAAGGATTCCGTACCCCAGGCAAAGTATGCCCGTCCATGCGAAGGGTGGACCTTCCCAGCACAAAGGTCTCCATTGACATAACCACGTGCGACATATTGAGGTTCTCCATTAGGAGCATTTCCACCGATGAGAGCATTGTTGGGAACATGGCCATTTGCAGAAGACACCCATTTTATGCTTTAGGAAAGAACAAACAGAAGCCTGAATGAAGCAGTCTTTATTTAGGTAAAATCAAGTACAAATACTTTATTTAATTTAAAATATTTAAACTTTATTTAAACATTATAATTTATATTCATAGTCTGTTCTATTTATGTTTCAAATTTTTTTGAATGGATTTATTAAATCAAATATTTAATTTTTGAATATATTCTATATGCAGTGAAAACGGATCCGAACAGTAAGTAGTTCAAAGAAACTTACCCTTTACCGAAGCAGCCTGTAGAACTATGACATAAGACTTCATACTTATTCACCTTGACAGTCTTATCTCCATAGGCCACATATGCGGTGGGGTGTCCGGAACAGGCCTTGCCTGGAACCCATTCTCGGTGGTTCAGTTCTGTCCGGGCGATGTAGACCTGATTGCCAGCCTCCACAGCATTTGGTGGGATGTGGCCGTTCTGTGTTGGCACCCATGATACACACAGTTCAACGCTATTTCCAACTTTACTCATTTCTGAAAAGGAGTACACTTCATATTAATATAAATTTTATTTTAGTAATGAATGGAAAAGTATGATAATTCATAAAGTATTAACAATTGGAAAATCTTACTTTTGTATATAATAAGAATATATAACGTATCTTAATAATTACATCAACTGAATATCTTGAGATTGGTACGTCATTTTATATTGTTAAAATGTTACCATAAGATTACCGCATACTGATAAGATTACAATGTATTTCATTAGTGTATATTTCTAAGAGGTTTGTCAACCTCCTATTCATTCTATTACTAATGCATATGCGTACACAGCTATTAGTAAATGTATGTGAATAAATAACCTCTAGTCAATTTTAGGTTCGAATTATTCGCAAGTATATTTGCTAATCGTGGACATAAGAGGTCAATACATTGTGTAAATTTAATTATATCATGACATAAAGTCCTTCGCATAATCAAATTTGATTCAATATCGTTCCTCGTGTTGTTTGCATATCAGGTTTCAATGTAAATATAAGACAGGAACTCAGTTGAATTAGTATTTTACTGTATACATGAGTCAGAACATCTTTTATTCAATTAGAAAATATTTAATAATAAAATAAACAACCAAGAGCTTTCGAATGAGAGCGTCAACATCATACGAACTTCATCGACTGGGGTGTCTCGACTGGCTGTCACAGGTTCGCCTGATCTCTTACGATGTCTGTTTATCGAGGTAATAATTGTATAAGAAAGTATACAATTGGTACTTGTAGACGGCATTCTTTGTTAAATTTCTCTCTACATATCTCTCTATATATCTTTCCGCTACTTTTGTTGGGCTCTTGCAAGATGTCATCCATGATGCCAAATGAACTTTAAAATAATGCAGTACATTGTAAATACGACTGTACATTTAAGCCAAAACTAAATATTTGTTTATTGAAAAAAATGTTAGTAATATTTTTTTTGATTGTGGATATGGCGATTAGTTTATATATACTTATTGCAAGTCACTGATTTATCTACATTTACATTATCTACAATGACATTAGTTCACTCGTTAGTTCACTCTAGTACGTTCGTAAATACCTAGTTCAGTCTCCCAAAATATTTCCTTAGATCGTCAAACGATAAAAAAATCCATGCAGATTACTTCAGGCTAACAATGTTTTTAAAATGCACAAAAATATTCCAAAGGATCTAGGGCACTTGATCATTTGAAGAACTTCCACAAAACCTTACCAAAAACTAACAGAATACGACAGAGAAATACCAGAACTAATATATATGAAGAAGCAAACTTGGGTAGCATATATTATAATAAACTTATAGAATGAAACTATACTACAAAATAATAACTGTAATACCAAGAAGCTACAAAATTCAAGAGTATTAGGTAGGGGAATACCCAATAATTGTTCAAAAATAAATTCATGAAATAAAAACTGACAAATTCCGAATTACTACAAATAATTCCAATAATAATAAAATATCTGTACAATCTTTAAACGAATATAAGTGAAATAAAAAGTACACAATTAATCCTTATAAAATAGTTTTCATGTCATCTGATGAAATTTACCTTCCCATACGACAGAACTGGGAGTATAGTCAAATACATTCTAACAATTTTAATTAGCCGCCAAAAAAATTAAATTCATAGAAAATTTCATATGTAGGCTTGTTTTGACTTGAACGAAGAGTGCAGGTAGAAGTAAAAAGTGTGCGAGCATAACCATATTACCGGTCTGTTTCGTCAAAAATCAAAGTTGTCTGGTTCTATTTAGTTTAATTTACTTTTGTGCTGTATGTGAATGCAGCTGGATTAATTCTGTATAAATGAGCAGTCAAATTCTCAAAACAAATACCTATGTAATATTAAGTTGATAATTTGAATATATATATTTTCTACTTAATCAGCGTTGGTGAAGGAAACTGGATGGAGTTAAAAACACAAATAAATAACCGTCTTTCTAATTACTAAGCTATTGTATCTAGAACCAATGTTCAATGATCCGAAGATTATACGAAAATTTTGAAACGCTTTTGAAATGTAAGTTATATTTTATACGGTTTCAAAATTTGTATTTGTTCAATTTGATTAAAGGTTATAAAATCATCTTTATTAATTTTTTTTCAGTTTAGAGACTATTATATATAGAATTATAACATTTTATTAATATATGCTAGTATATATTATATAGTAGATTATTATATTTCACGTATCCGGTTATTTTTATGAATGGAAAAGACAAAAGTCAAAGTTCTTCTCGGATACAGTTATATTGAATAAGCAAACATTTCGCTACTTAATATAGCTTCTTCAGTGCAACACAATAAATTTTGTGACAGCTCAGTCATTATATAGATAACGTGTCTAAAAATAGACTGTGACCTACATATGATGTAACTAAATATATATCTACATTATACAATCAATAATATTTATGAAATATTATTATAAACAATTAAAATCTTTATATTACTAACAAGTGGTAACAAATTAAACAGTCTAATTAAAATTAATACAAAAAATAATTTTACAATACAATTCTTAATTAATTAACTAAATAGGAACAACGTTAATTAAATGGAATTATCGATAATATATGTACATAGTATTGGGACATTCAATGCTTAAAGACTAGCTGATTGATTTAGAGAGATTCTATAATTCTTCTTCTGGATTCGTTCAGTAGGTTTCTGTTTATTATTCTCCATGTGTACTACCCGTTGTCAGCATGTTCTTTCTTGAAATGTTCTCCCATTGCATTGATATGTTCTGTGATCCTCTGCCCGACCATGCGTTTAGTCTCGCCTATATAGATGTGCTGACAATGATGGGGTGTCCTTTCGTAAACTAAGAATTTTAAAGACATTGATTCTTAGTTGTAGTCGTCAGGCATGTTGTGTAACTGTCCTGACACCAAACTTTCTCTTTAGGTGGCCTGAAAATCTTTTTTAGAGATTGGCGCCATCATACCAAATCCTGACCCTATCTTGTATTTTTGTTCTTGAATTAATACATGTATATATTAGAAGACAATAGTTTGCATGATAGAATTATATTTCGTCAGTTCAGCGCAAACCATTTTTTAATCTCCAAACTATTGTAGACATCGATAAATGCATTTTATATAATAAGTAAATTTTAACAAATAAAATTGGGCTTGTTTTAATAATGTTAAAATCAATACTAGTATATCTGTAACATATTTGTTGACTTCGTACACCCTATTTACATTTTTGATAATTATTAAAAGGAAGGTTGCTGACTGTGCAAAGATTTTATTTAAATAAAATAATTATTTCCTTAGATTTGTACTTTTACCAAGCATAATATTATTTGTAATGTCTATTTAAAAAAAAGTTAAATTTTATACGCTATAATTATGTACAGATTATGGTAGCAAACTTAACAATAGGAATATTTATACAATGTAAGGTTACTTTACAAGAAAGTGACTATTTCTTATATATTAAAAGATTTAAAAAAAGTTTTGATGTGTATTTGATTTTGATTATATGTCTGATTTAACACATATATATATTAATATGTCGTATACATTTATTCTCTTATACATTTGAATATTGGTATTAGACTCATAAGACTCATCCATGTCACCTTCATTTCTTTGATTGCCTTCATTTCTTTGATTGCCTTGATTTCTTTGAATCGATCTATCTAAGTTTCCGTTATTTCTTTGATTTTCCTATCCAAGCCACATCGATTTCTTTGCAAGAAATAAATTTTCAGTTCACTGGGTACTATTATAAATATTGACAATTTGAGCATTTAAAACTGTGTTTTCTTATTGTGAGTGTACTTTAAATGAGATGAAGAAAAGATAAATTATACTTGTATTAAACCAACACTTATAATATAAAAGTTATGAAAAGCTTTATCCAGCAATCATTGCAAAACAGAAAATTACTTTTAAATATGATTTTAATTATAATAAGTATTATTCTAAGTACAATAAAATACTATATTAGAAAGTTTTGCTTTTTACCATATTCAAATGTATTTATAATATAAGAAATTGTATTATTAAGAACTTAATTAAATTTATTAACCACTTTGAATCATTAGAAATTATCCATTTTTAACACAATTATTGAAATTTGCAAAAAATTACATTTTAAAAATTCAATCAAAACCATAAAAATATATTTATTGTTGTGTAGAATCCTAATCGTTTATTCCGTTTTGTACAAGGACAAGTTCATCAAACACTTAACATTAAATAATGATATTTTTATTAATAGTTGAAATGAAACAACTTTGATACAAAAGAAACAAAATACTGGATAGTCAAGTTAGAGTTCTGGGGAGACACGGAAATGACTTTGAATAAATAACTGTAAGAGACATAAATAGATGAGAACATGGGTAGATCTGGAGAAATCGGATTTGCGGCCAATTTAGACACGATGTTCAGAATCGATTTTATTTTAATACAATAAAACCGTTTATAAAACAAAATAAAAATTGTAAAATAAAATTTATTATTAAAATCGATGAGTGTAAATTTTTGTTCATGGTAATGATAAATAAAAATGAAAAACAAAATAAAATATTAAAGAAGATTTAATTTCTAATTGCAGTTGTTTTGGCTAGTTTTTCCTTGAACAAATTAATGTCTCAACTTTGTTATACATGCTTGGTTATTGGTGGTTGTCTCCATAAAATGGGGTGTTATTTCAGTTTCATGTCATTTTAAATTACTGAGTTGACACCTTTTCAAGTGGTTGCCCCCCCCCCCCACCAACACCGCCCCCCCCCCCTAACGGAAATAAAGATAGCCATGCATACCCCAAGTCCTGTTAGGCGAGCAGACACAGCAGTAACAGAATGTTCATCACCATAATGGGGCCATTACAAACAACTGCAACCTCTCCTGAAAGAGCTATTTATAAATAGATAATCGATAATCAAAAAAGGAAGTTCCTGTATCCATATATTATATACGTCTAATAAGTGAGAGAGTGAGAGACACGTCCTCCACATGCGCTAGTATTGTATTAATTCAAGGGTGTTTGCCTAATTGTAATATATTGATTACAATTTTCGATCCAATATTAAGTATTCTGTAATGCCATAACACTATAATATATTATAAAAGTAGGTTTTATTCAACTAATTTGTCTTCATTTTGGTCTCATTTAAAATACCCCCACAATAACAAACAAACTTTTTAAATCTAAAACTACCAGTATTTATAATAGTACAAGTACTCGGCTATAGCGTATTCCAAGTAAAAAATGCTTCTGAGAGTGTATAATATTATAGAACTGAAATTGTTTTTAATGTTGACTTTGTGCTCACTCCGCTGAATAAATCTATATAAACTATAAAGACTCACAAAATACAATCAATAGGTAAACAATAAAGGTAACCTTATTTGCTAAGAACCCTTATACCGTCTAGTCAGTTGTAGCTATATAATATACCTACGTAAAACACTCCTGATCTTGAAAAACACTTGAAAAATGATAGCATATTATTTAAATTCACGTTTATTGAGGTAAATTCAATAAGTTAATTGTTAATCAGATTTAAATGATTTTTAACTGAGGAAAAATTTGTAAATGTATAACAGGCCCGTAGGCCTATAGCAAGGTTTTATTTGGTAGTCAATTGTATATATATATATAGGTAATCAATTAAATAGAATAAAATATTCCAATGTACCTACACAGAAGAATTTCAATATAGTTATTCAATTGACAGAATTAATCAAGTAAACGTAAAATATTATTCTAATTGTTTAGAAAAACTAGGATTTCAATTGTGGATATATTGAAAAATTAGCATTTTTATTAGGAAATTTTGCCAAAATAATCGAAATTACAGTTTTCCAAAAATTATAGTTGCTGTATTATTGATGACCTAATCACCACATTTTTGTTAGAATTGTCAAGATATGTCTATGTCATAAAATACAAATCATAATTAACAAAGTGAATTATTTTGATTACAAGGAATAATAAAAATATATCGTTTATTAAATGAATTTAAAATAATGCAAGATTCAAATAAATTATCAAGATACAAATACAAAATTGTTTTGCTAAATTGAAAAATTATTTATATAAATTTATTTTTATTCTTTTATATTTGAATATTCTTTTTGTTATATTGCAGGCTATATCGATGTAGAATTTCTCTACGATATTCCATTCAATTGATATAATATTTCCATCGATCTCACTTTTAACCGTTGCAGTTGCCAAATCGTTGCCTTATTAGTTCCTTCAATAGTTCCATTTCTATTGGCTACATATTTGTATATTCCTCTACTTCATGAAGTAGGTAGGAGATAAAAACATCGCTGAATCTTTGTATAACGTAACCCCACATTCGCTTGTAAACTTCTACACTTAACAGTGATTGGTCTGTCTAGTAGACACCTTAGTAATTCTAGATCGATTTATATTTTTACTTAGCAACATAATATTGGCGGTTTCTCTCTAATCTCAACACTGGAATGAAATAATATTTCGGAAACTTTCTGTAACCACTAAAATGATTTGAACAAAAACGTGCACCTTAAAAATATGTCTCAATCCTATACAGTACAGCCAGAACCCTTAGTAGTAGTTTATCAAACGAACATCGCAGGAAATCCCAACGCGTTGATTACGGGACCTGCAATGAACCAAAACTGCCAGAAAAATAGAATAATGCGCGAAATGTACTTTCCCAAATTTCACATGATTATTGGAATTATTGTCATCCTTCTGAGCATTGTCATGATAGCTGTGGAAATTGCTGGATCCATGGATATGCAGCCCTATGTTAAAGTGTACTTGGATCATTACGAAACCCTATTTTCGTACGATGTTGAAGAAAGTAAAAAAGGCATCGATATTGCTCAACCCTTCATTTGTTGGACGGGAGCGTGGATTGGAGTTTTTACTTTTTTCGTCGGTCTAATGCAGTTGATTGCTGGGGCCAAAGTTAATCGGTGTTGCTTGATTGCTGCAATGGTATTAGAAAGTGCTTCTTACATGGTTATGCTAGTCGGAATTCCTCTTTCAGTACTTGAGTTGGTCTTCTACCATGAACATTTTGGATTTTCTTACGACAAAAAGTCAGAAATAACCAAAGCATATCCAACTTATGAGGCCACTCTTAACCTGAATATCGCTAAATCATCCGTTGTGTTAGCGTTTATCCTGATATTAGGAATTCTCTTCTTGATTCACATCATAGTCTCGTGTTATGAGCTCTGTTGTCGACGTTTGAGAGACCTGGATTAAAACTGGAAATCTATCAACCATTGATTTATTGATAGAAGAAAGTTTAATTAATAAAAACTTTTGAAACATTATAAACTTTGTCATTGTTTCATATATCAAAGACTATATCTGCAATTAAGAGAGCATTACAGCATCAAAAACATCAAAATATAGGATCAAATGTTCATCCAGTAGCATTTCCACACCATACTTCCGATTTGTCTGAAATTTGTACTGTAAATGTAAAACATATTACCCTTTGACATCTCTGCGGAACTTTTATTCCATCAATCGATCACTGATTTATAATCGATTTTATTGATTTATTAATTGATTTTATTGATTTATTAATTGATTTTATTGATTTATTAATTGGAGTCAACCTGTCTGGAAGGAAATTTTAAAAGCCTCGAATTGAAAAACGAGCAATGCTATGGTGTGTAGAATTAACCGATCTCATATATTTTTTATTTATGGATAGAAAAACCCGTCATAGTCAGGATTATCAAAATTGTAGCGCTCTAGAATCTATAATAAAAAGTGATTAGCAAAATAAAGAAAATAAATTAAATCTTTTTTATATAAGGAAAATCTAAAATTTCGGTTTTTCATAAAAGTTTGATTTTTTGCATGAGTACTCGGGGAGGTATTCTACACATCGTATAAAAAATTAAATATGGTAGGAAAGTATTTCCAAAAAATTAGTATGGAAAATGGAGGTCTACGTCAAAAAAATATTTTTATACAAATGATGTATATTGCAAAACTACCCCATAAAATCAAAAAATTTGTTTATTTGAATAAAAAACTCAAAAATAAATTTCTAACTCTTTTCCCTTAACATTTTTGGAAATTTTTGTTTACCCTTATGTGCTGCTACACTTTTATAATCCATCACTTTTTTATTGGAGCACGTTTTAATATAAAAAAATGGATGTTTTCCAACTTTTCAGGCACATTTCCCTGAACAATTTTCTCCCAAAAAATGTAGATTGCATAATTACACCAGAAAATCAATAACATTAATTTTAAAAAAATTTTATTCGAATAGAAAACTAAAAAAAACGTCTTATTTAGCTTATAACTTTTACAGAAATATTTTTTCTCTTTTTATAAAATTTTTGTTATTGTAATGTTCTAAATATATGCCTACTATAATTTTAAAAATCCTTATCTGTGAATATCTCAAGTATTTCTTACAAAAAATTTCTGCTCTTTTTATTGAAAGGAATCTGAACCTTAATGTTGCTAAATGTGAAGAGTTGGTCATCCGCCAATAAGAGGGTCAACCTCAGTGATAGACTTCTTCTTCGTGTCGACAAAGTGAAGTACCTGGGATCTAGACTGGACTGAGCATGTTAACTATGTCAATAGAAAAGCCAATTACACAATGAATCCTAACTCTGTCCAAATTCTTTCCTTATCTGGATAAAAATACAAAAATTATGTTCTATAAAAGTATTTTTCTAAGTAATCTTCTCTATGGAAGTGAAGTGTCTGGGGAACTGGCCTCAAAGAGAAAGTGATCAATTTCACTTCCAGAGTTACTAGTTTTTCATTGGATGAGCTCACAACCATTCTTAATGATACCTACAAAAATAAGTTTAAATCGATTTTGTGCAAAGTTCTTAGTGACCTGGCTCACCCCTAGAATCAAGTCCTGGCTACCATCAAGAGTATAAGTACAAAAACCACCAGAAATGGCTGGCTCAACATGTACACCAGAACTGAGAAATACAGCCATAGCTTCATCCCTCAAGCCCTGCTCTATATGTCTAACAATATACCACCTAATCGTCTGTAATTTTCTTTTTCTGTGTGCTACAAACTGTCTACTCTAACTATCTCCATTTTTCCTGTATGTTGTTCCTATGTTGTTCCAATGTTGTTCCTATTTAAAAACACCCCTTTTACTGGAATTACGCAATAACATTATTTTTTAATAACAATTAATATTATTGTTATTATGATTATGAATATACTCATTCTCTGCATTAAATATATCAATGCACTTCCTTCACTGCCTCGTTGGGTTGATAAATCATGCACTGTTCGAATAGGTGAAACTAGATGAAATTAGAGTCTCGGGTGGAAGGATATTTATATTTGTAATATTTTTCTTTGTTGATATATTGTTTGAATACAAAATTATTTTGACACTCTACATACTCAATATAATCACTCCCATATTTGTTTTATATTATTTATAACTATCATTTAAGATCAGAAAAGAAGAGAAAATCAGAAGTGTCCTAATGATTGTATCGCTTGTAAGACGGCTTCTAAACCTAATAAATGTTTTTCTAAACACGCTATTTATAAAATTGTTTGTAATTTATGTAATGCTATTTATATCGGGCAGAGCAATAGAACCATAAAAAGTAGAATTTACGAGCATGTCAAGAATAATAATTCTCTTGTACACAGACATTATCTCCATAATCACAGTATCTCTAATTTTACAGATTTCTCTTGGTCTATTGAATGTACTATTAACTCTTATTATGCGAGGTTAGCAGCGGAAGCGTTGTACATTAAAAGATATAGAGGCCACCTCATGAATGGCTGCGAAGGAGCATCGATCCTAGAATCCCTCTTCTAAAGCTGCTGCTATATTGATTCTTCCTTTTGCATCTTGTTTCTTACTATCGCTGAGTTTAACTCTTGTCATCACATCGCTTTC
>JAUZNC010054878.1:0-52325 GCA_034780395.1 Vannuccia rotundouncinata | reverse complement strand
GCGCAAAACAAAGTGGGTTTGGAGTGATTGTATATAACATTCTAAAATAGTGTTACAGGTACAGGTACAGAATTGTCACAGTTATCTTTAGGGGCGCAAAACAAAGTGGGTTTGGAGTGATTGTATATAACATTCTAAAATAGTGTTACAGGTACAGGTACAGAATTGTCTAATACAAATAATTTTATCTGAAAATCCCCATGTAAAAGTATAAGGATTTGGACTTGAAAATTTTTCAGCATCGACAAAAACTCATCTACTTTACCTGAATAATTTGTTAAGTACCTAGTTTAATTGTAAGTACTTACAAAAATTTTCTAAGCTAACTAAGTACACGCTTACTAAGTTATCTATGTTTTTAACAATATAATTGATGCTTAATTTAAATTCCTGTACCAACTTTAAAAACATATTTTCTACCAAAATAAATAATTTATTACTATATTATATATATAATATATACTAACAGTATATCAAAACTTATTTTTGTTCATTGCGCATTGAATTTGCTAAGCTTATGCAAGTTAGCATGGGCTTAGTAAGTTATCTGCACATGAGGACATTTTTTCAAAATAACAATATTTTATTACTACATACTTTATATATACAGCAGGGATTACAATAATATCTTATAATAACTATAATTACTTAAAGTATTACCTGATACACATGTTTCAATATATTAGTAAATATCTATCTATATCCAAACTGCAAAATAAAGCGCATTGTGATATTTGAAGGTTTTCTTGCTAAGAATTTACATATATATTTCACAAAGGTACTCTTATAACGGCTATGACTTTTGTGCACAAACACCTAAGTTTGAAGCTCTTAGTATGTTATGCCACATTAAATTCGCAGTTCGAATAGTACCAATATGTATAATTATAGTGCTGCAATTACTTCTCGTTAAAACCGTTTTTCTTTTGGACTTTAAAGTGCTCTCATAGAATAAAAATTTTCCCTCATTTGTTACGCATTCATTATTTATGTATTAATTTTACCCCTACCCACTAAACCTCTTCAATATTTAACATTTATATTTGTAAAGACACCATAGGTAAAAATATTTATTTGTTTATAATACTATAAATAATATATACGAATTAGATTCAAATATATTTTGTCCATAGTAACGTTAATCAGCTGATTGTTTCATTTAAATATAAATCTAAGATTAATTGAAGAAATTAAACATTTCAGAATGTCTCATGCAACTGTTTTTGGAGAATATACTCAATCTTTTCAAAATTTAAGACTTTCAGTAAACTTTACAAAGGCTTCCAGGTATATTTAATTTTAGATAGTATTTTTGTTTTGTTTGTATATATTAAATTTATGACAGCAATTATTTTTTTTTTAAATTTTACTAAATAATCTTTACATTAAAATGTATTTTAGAGATTTTTTTCTTAAATTTTGTTATGTTTGATTTTTATTAAAAGTCTATTGATTTATTTTAACTTTCCCAACTGTATTTCATATATATATTTTGAACACTGGAGGGTGTTTAAGAGACACACTCATAAACATGCTTAATGAGCCCCTCACTAAATCATTAAATGAGAGCTCATAAAAAGTGTTTAGAAGATGCACTCATTGAGCCATCATAATCAAAGTGCTCAAAACATGCATTTCCCTCTTTATTATAAATAGATAATACTACATGTGTTTTGATTTGTAGAAACAAAATTAATATCTGTCTATATCAACAGGACATATCCCATGAAATTTGATAGCATTTAAACTGAAGTAATGTGCATATGTGAAAAATTTGCAAATAAATTTATTGCTATTAATATATAACTGGTTGAATGTAGGAGTGGGGAACCCACTTAAGCACTTTTAAAATTATAGAGCATATACACCAATTACAGTTAAGCACCATCATCACAAAAAGATAAATCCATATACTGTAGTAATCATATATTATTGTACCATATTATTGAACAGTTTTTTATTAATTAATATATGCAGTTTATAACTGAACAACACAATCTGAATCTATACAGAATAAAGTACTGATGCTTTAAAAATATTATTACATTAAAAAACTTAAACTGAACTATTTTTTAATATTTATATATTTTTAATGATTTTTAATTAGACAATTTAATTGAATTATTTAATTAAATAATATAGTAGGTACTTTATTTTATATTATGTAATGTTACCTTTGCAATAAATAAATAAGAAAACAATAAAAATATCATAATAAGAATAAATGAGCACTTAATGAGGTGGTACCTGCCCTTAATAAAATTTTTCTAAGTTCAATATTCATGACTGCTTTCTAGAACATGCACATAATGAGGGCTCAATAAAAGTATTGATTTTGGTTTTTGTTTTCTAAAATGCTTACTCACTTAATGAGCCCTCATAAGTTTATAAGTGTCTCTCAAACAAACTCCTTGGCATACAAAAGACATAAAATACAGGCTGTTCAATTAAAATTTTGTTTACATCTTAGTTACTAAATAATAATATTAACAAGGCTCTTTCCAGTTCTCCTAAATAAATTTTTGAGAAAATTATCCTAAATTGTTGTAAAAAAATATAATTTTTGACAGAAATTGGAAGATGGCAATACTAATAATACATTTAATGTAACACTATTTTTTGGATTATTATATACAGTGAATAGGTGTTTGGTATATATTATTCTTTTAGATTATAAAAAAATTAATATAATAATTAATTACATTACTTGTTAAGCCAAGTATTTTTCAGGTTGTTTATGTTGATGCTCTGTCTGCTATGGAAGATGTTTGTAACAAAGTAATACAATAGTGGCAGGAATACCAAAACAAAACCATCCCTAAAAATTGGTATGAATTGGATAAATGCATATCAGAATTTCTCAAAGATTATGTTGGAATATTGTAGGTAGTATTAGATAGTCATTCTGACTATTTTATATACTATAAAATTGGATAGAAAACTTCTATTTATATATTTTTACAGAAATGTACATGTATTTAGGAAAGGAATATAATAATATTGTGGATTGTGTCAGAGAAGCACATCATAAAAAATACAGGTAAAATATAAAACTCTGTAATTTTACTCAGAGTAGGTACATATTTATATTTTACCTGTATATTTTAATATGATACAAAATTGTTATACATAATTGACATCATTGTAAAATCTTCAAATACAGAAGCAGATAGATTCATTTGCTACAAAAATCAATAATCCTTACACCTGCAAATATTTGGATATTTTTATGAATACAATGTAATATAATAATATTTCAAAATATTTGAATATCCTAAATAGGGTTTGCATAATATAAAACTCACTTGCTTTATTTATATTGTTTCTCATATTTCATTCAGAACATAATTTTTTGTTGTGTATTTTCATTGTGTTCTAATTTTTTATATTTGTGTATATATATATATTAGTTTTAAATTAATTAATTTATAATATGATTGCAATCTGTGATACAATAACTGCTTATAAAAACTACAATACAATTTTATATATTTGATATAATATATATTACATTATTTAATTAATAATGATTTTACATTAATAATTTAAAATAATAATAGTAAAATTATTTATCCAATTTTAGGTTTTTAATAAAGCTATGTTTAATCATTTTATTATCATCAATTTTTTAACAGCCTTAATAAAATTTAATAGTAGGTATACTACAAGAATTTAATTAAAATAACATTAAACTTTATAGTATAGTTTTCATAAATGATATAAATTATTATATATTTTTATTTTGCTATATTTGAATAGATAAAATATTGTTGTTATTTTATTTTAAAATATTTGAATGTAAAAAATTATTATTACCTTAATATTTTTTTAGAACTTGAAATGTTGTTTTAGTCAAGTGAATTATTTACTTCAGCTGAAAAAGCATGACCATATTATTGTTGATGATTGTATGCTAAAATAACTCCAAAATTATTATTATATTATATATAATATATTAAAATTATATTATGTAGAACACAATTTTCCTTAAAATCCTTAAAAGGGTGTGCTTGGGATATTGCTGTTGTTGTTGTGATATTTAAAATAATATTTGATGTTTTCCAAATTGTCATAAAAATTAAATACATTTTCTAATTTTTTGTTTAGTGGGAATGGAATAAAAATTGAGAAACCCAATCGTATCATATTCACAAGCTCACCACAAGAACACAATAGTGAGCAATTGGAAGAACAACTTGTAATTGCTACTGTGGTCTTACCTGGTTTAGAAGTGAAGCCAATAACATGTTCAAATCTGTCAATGGGAGATACTTGTATAATACAATCAAACTCAGAAATGGATGATAAAAATGTTGATAAATGTCAGTCATTGAGTTTATCTTTGGGAGCTACTGATTCTCTGATTAACGCTAACTGGATAGACAAGAGTTCATTGCCATGTGTGATGACTGAAGTTACTAAATACTTAATATCTGGGCTGGAGCTTCGATGTTCGACATGTCGGATCAACTTGATAAATCTCAGGTGTGTGCAAGTTACTTAAATACATTTAACAATATAACTGAGACACTTATATTATGAGATCCCTCCCCTCCACAATCAGGAGCATCACCACAGTAAAAGAGATGCCGTCACTGACACTCCTAGCCAACAGCACCGAAGGCCTGTTCTGCCACCCTCACCCTCACCACCAGGAGAAAGGAAAGGAAGAAGACAAACAAGAAAAGCGGCAGTCTGCTCCCCCAACCTCGACCGAATCAGCAACCTGGAAGAGTCCTGCACCAACCCAAGCTCTATGCAGTGGACTGGAGGTCCTAGTCAACCCGTTAGTTGTTAGCAAAGATTGTGTGCTATCAGGACCTGCTGATATTGTATTCTGTGCCAGATGTCGCTATCTGCTAGGCAGACGAGGTTAGTCCACAATGTTGTTTTAGATTGTCGAGTAAAATTATTAAAAATGCAATTTCAAAATACATTTTCAAAATCTTAATATAATTTAATTAAAATTGATGCAACTTTACGGCTTTATGGTCAATGTATTTCACATTTGTCTCTAAATTCAAATTAACTGGAATGATAAGAACACACTACTTTTCTGCACTCCAGTAACAATTGACAATAGCGCTCACCTTTGCATTTCGACCGACCGAGTTTTGGTGCAATTGGAAGAAAAGGATATTGATGGTGACTTCATTGGTTATATTGAGAAGCCGCTCGTGTGAGTTAAAACATTTATTCTAAAATGTGTTGGTTACTTCCAATCCATTAAAAATATAGATTTTATAATTGTTTTGATTAAATTTTACAACAACCAATTATCTTCGAAAATGAGTAAGGAAATTGTGGTTCTTAGCTGAATTTTCAAAGTTCAATAAAATATTATTTTTAATGTTTTAAAATATTATAAAAAATATATCCAATTTTACAGTACAATTTTGTTGTTCAAGATTTTTCAATAAACATTTCAAGAATGGCAGTTTTCCATTTATTTTACTGTATTTCACTTATAAGTATATTTTTTATCTTTATACAGTGGATATTGTTTTGTTCCGTATTTATAGCATAACTAGTTATACTACTCATTTTTTTGAAAGTATTTTAATGGTAAGTAGTATTAAAAACTTTTTTATTTTTATATCAGATCGAATGAAGTCCAATTCTTCTCGTTATTTATTCAACGATTGATTGAAGATCAAACTTTTCGTGTGATCTTATGTTCTGCCACCACAGACGAGCTTACTGATTTGGCCTTGGTAATATAATTATTAATAATGATTAAAATGTTCTCTTGTTTTCATAACCCACTCGTCAATAATGACGTATGTTTATTTGATATCTAGTCGCTGTAATTATTATTTGCACAATATATTAATTGTTGATATTAGTAATATGCTTATAAATATAATATTTGTAAATATACTTTAAAATATTTCAACTTATTCATTTAATTTTCAGATTTTTCGCAATAAACTATAGTCTGTAATATTTAAAATCACGGCGGAATCAACGTTTTTCTTGTTATGTTTGTCTACATGTAACCTTTTTTTAGTAGCAATCCATTCAACTGTTATCTTCTCCCCCCCCCCTCTAATAGTTGTGGATCTTCGATAAGCGCACTTGTCAGTTGACCTCCTCTGTTAATCTGGACCCATTATCGCCCGAAAAAGAGGAAGTTGTGGCAGAGAGGACGAGTCTACAGAGAGTTCTCTATATGCTCGTTAGTCAGGAGCAAGGGGCAAGGTAGGTTGCTGTGTGGTTCTTCTGATATCTGATTTTTAGACCTTTTCTGTGCTGAGGATGGATTTGTTAAACAATAGTATAGTCATAATGTGTTTATACTTGTGTCTATTATCGGAGTATACAAGTAGACTCGTAATCTCCTTTCCAATGTTTGACTAATAGCATGGAGACATTATACAGTTCACTAATTTGAATTTACTTTGACTAATTTGGAATTACTTTGATTTACTAATTTGAACTTTTTTAAGACCAATTTGAAGTTGAAAAGGTATATCAAAACTTTTCTTTTAAGTAAAAACAATTAATATTAAAGCAAATTGGAGAAAATTAGTCAACATCTCTTTTACTACACAAGTTAGATACAATTAATAGTTTAAAAGCCATTTTTATTGGTAACAGTATAGATCTTATTATTATATATTTCAAGTACCTATGCTTTAATACTTTAAAGACTTACATTTAATAGTGCATAATATTTCTGTTTTAAAATATTCAGATATGTTTAATCAATAAATATATTTTTAAATTTGCTTAAAATTAGTATATTTGTTAGGACAGAGAAAAAAATTATAAATTCAAATTTCTGTATTGCGATATCGTGATATTGATTATTTTATTTTTAAACCAATCAGTACGCTGGAATCTTGGAGACACGACATGTCAGTACAACACGTCACTTTGCCTGAAGATAGCGCCTATCGATTGGTTCGACTTCTCCTCCAATCAACACAGAGTTTGCCAAGTGACCAACGGATTGCCAATGGATTTATGGTAAGAAATGGGCTTCTATATAATAATTGATCTAAAGTATGTTTAACTATAGTTTAGTAAAACAATATCAATAATAATATTTATTTTAGATTAGTTCACGACACTGCCAACTTTTTATTGCACCAGATTTGCCCGAAATTAATGTTAATTACCGTAATTACTTTTAACATTCTGGGTTTTAAATTAATTACCCGAAATTTTCTGTTCATCTAAGCTATCGTAATTTATTTTTCTATCTTTATTGTGGCGGAGTGTATCAGAGAATCATAATAAAAATGTACAGATAAAATACAATACCAGTAAAATAAATATATTCCTTTATAAAATTAACCGCTAAAACTATTCAAATGGCAAAGTACAGCATGATTATTTTTAACGATTAATTTTACAAAGGGAATGTTTTTATTTCAATTTTTTCTATTTCTCCCTTTGTATTTTTTATTTAAATCTGTTTGAGTATATTTTTTTATCAAATTCTATTAATTAACGAACTTGTAAAAAGATAAATAATTAATATTCTGTCGATTTAATTAAATATATAAGACTCAATAATTAAGTTCTTTGACAGAATTAAAATGAATGGATTTCCATTTCTCGAAATGATTTAATTCCAAAACAGTCTTAATTAATTTTATTGAGAATTCCTTCAACTATGCGACAATGTTTACCACATAAAATTGTTGCTATAGTATTAAAAAATAATTTGTTTGATTTTAATATTTAAATTGACTAAATTCTACTTTTTGAAGTTGCTGTTAACCTTTATTTGAGATATTTTCTGACCTTGTGTGTTGTTCCAATTTTAATTTCCTTAAATATTCGAGAGTCTTTTCAAAGACAAGAACCGAATTCTCAAAGTTTGTTCATGTCGTTCCACAGCAAACACATCGCGTAGAACTATTCAAATTAGACTCAATTTTATTTCTTGTCGATATATTATTGTTACAACTATTTCAATGAAATCGCAATCTTATATTAATTTAACAATACAGCTGAGTTATGGAATATTTGTATTTAAATGAATTCAGAACAAGCTGTTTAAACTATCCAGATTAAAGAATTTTCATACAGTTTTGATAAAATGATTTTTTAACTGGTATTCATTAATGGCATTCAATAAAATGGTATGCATTATAATTCTATATAAAAAATAATGTTAGTTTTCGATAAAACTAAAAATACTTTTGGATAATACTCACATAGTAAAATCTTGTAATTTAATACCAATTTACCAATATTACAGTGTGGTGGAGTGCCCTATGACAATTGAAACATCTGGACTTTTAATCGATCGACAGGAATCGACTTGATACAATACTCATTTTATTGGATTTCGACAATGAAATTAATGATCTGTGTATTCCATTTCTCAATATTTCTTTTTTATTAACATCGTGATTAATGAAATCAATTTTTTATTTGTAATTTCAACTTGTAATTTTGTTACTGTAAACATTTTTTCATTATGCATTTTTACTACGTTTTTTGAAATAAATTATTATACTGGAGATATAAAAACTTTCTATTTCATACTAATTATAGCACTCACTTACGTTATTAACAATATATTTTTGGCATATTATTTATTAACGGTACCTTGTTACCTATCATAAAATAAAGATTCCTCAAAATCTAAAAATTAATAATAAATACAACATTTTAGGTGTTTCGAAACTATCCCCTATTCAATCATTTCCAAAATATACAGAAGGGAGTTGATTCTTTCTGTTTTTTTCCTTCTCATTGATATCCGCCACCACTTAATTAAATTTATTCTGAATTTTATCAACAGTAAAACTTACTTTTCTAACCACAGACCTAAAAACAATTTTTTTTGATCTTGGAATGTTCACATTAATTCTTGTGAGCGATTATGTGATGAGTAAAATGGTTCAGCATGTGCCATTGACGAGACTATTGTTGAAAGTGAATGGTTTATTTTATGTTCAGACATGGATTACGGAGGATATCTTTGACCAACATGAAAGGAGTAACAAAGAGTATAGAAGAAAGTTTTTAAACAAATTTTTAGTTAATTTAATTTTTCATTAAAAGGTCGAAGTAATGTCAATCAGTGCTTGCGAATATATATTATGTTTAAATCGTTTTTTGTTGGTTTGGAACAGGCTACAACCAACCTTTTAATGTGATTTAAAATAGAAAGCTGTTCAAAGTTTGTTCACTTCTTTAACAAGAACTTAAGCATTGAAAATATTAAAATTACAAAATCGTGTTAGCTTAGAAACAGTTTATGGTCATGTAATATTATCAAAATCCTGAAAGAAATAAGTTAGCTCAAAAAAAGTTAGGTCAATCTTAACAAATTCATGAAATGACAAAGATATTCAATTTACATAAAAAAGCAACCAAATGATTTTGAAGTATGAATTGCTTTTAAAAGTGTTCATACTTTCAAGTAATTAACGAAATTTAGAATACAAAGTCATAAAAATGTGAAATCTTCTAAAATTAATCACTTCATTTAAAAAATAATTGAATCAAATTTTAATTTGAAAAATTAATTTCTAAAATAACGTCTAAATAATTAAATAAGTGTTGATAATTTTTTTAAATTTTAAAACGAATTTCAAAAAATAGTAGTTTTTTGTCTTTTTATGTAAATATAATTTTTACGACTTTTGAATAATTTCAGGGTCGGTTATATTTGCATGAATTTCTTAGAGAATTGATTATAACATTTATCAAAACACGAAATTATATCACTGATAACATAAATGCTATTCTAAATTAGTAAATTATTCCTGTAGTTATTTATTCGGTCTCGATTTTAGATTTTATATAATAGCGTACTATTCATAATTCAGAAGAATTGTTATTTTTCCTAAATAAAATGTGTTCAATTTTTCGAAACGGCTCCAATTTTGAAAAGACATTCCTCCACAATATATTTTAGCTGATATTATTCATTAAATGAAATTTATTAATTCGTATAATTATTTTGATTTCCAACAAAATCCCTTCCATAACTCTCATTCGACCTAGTTTACTCCAATCATTACTGGATTTGCAAATGTTGTCGAATTATCTTTCGGTGTAGTTTTTTTCTAGTCCATTGAGAAGGATACTAAAAAATTCTAATAGGTATATTTGTACAGAAATAAATGAGGAACACTTGCACATTATTGAGTTGATCAGAGACATTCGGTGAAGCAGTTCGTTTGGCCATCACATCAAATAGATTACCAACAACCAGTTTTTCATTTTGTAACAATGAGGCATAGTAAGTTGATCACTAATTTCTTATTTCGAGTTTTACAAGTTTTTCTCAATTATTTATCGAAATAATGTTAAAATAAAAAATATATTTTCCCGGCAAAATGGGATAAAAATAACATTTAATAATTGAAGCAATAAAATATTACAATTATTATTATCCGTTTAATCAACCTCATCTATGGATTTTTCTATTCTTTAGAATATGGATTAAAATAGAAAACATCTATTTAAAAATTTAAATTATTTTAATATACTTACCAATTATTTATTAGAAAAGGAAAAAACGGCAACATAACCGAAAGTTTACAATCAAAGTATTCAATTATTTTCTTATACATAGGAAAATAGAAGTGAATTTATCGGATCTAGACAAAATTTTAGCTTCAATTTACCCAGCCGCGCCAACGGTCGATAGAAAAAGATGCAAAGCTGGATCATAAAGGACAATACAAAATTATTTGAAAATGTTTATGATTGTAGATACTTATTTTGTCGGTTGATTTATGGTAGTTATTGCACTCTCATTTACATATAAGGATTGATAGCGAAAGTGGTATAAACAGTAATAGTTGGTTAAGTCGGTAGATTATAAAACAATGCACTTCTCAAATTCAAAATAATATTCTTCACTGCGTTCGGTAAATTATAGATTTTTGCTCAGTGTATTATTTTATAATCTACCTCCAAACCCAGCTATTAATGATTAAAATAATTTCTTTTGGAAATGTTACTAAAACATAAACAATTTTATTGAGAAAATATATTTTTATGTTATTTTAATAAAGATTTCTTGATTATACAGTGGAACCCACGTATTATCAACCCGCAAAAAGGTTAACACGTAGGACCACTTTTTCAGATCCCGTTTTTTTTGTATGTAAATGAATATCAAAATAGTTTGCGTATAGCTTAAAATTTAATTAATATACGTTCAAAAATCAGTCAATGTTTATTCTCATTAATAAAATTTGATTTTTCACTTAAATATCGAACTATAAAAATACACACATTTGTTATTTTGTATTACGGCCCATTTTACTTTTACCATTAAATTAAATACGAATAAAGAATATATAATGATTTTGTATCTGCTTCCTTTATTCCGTGAATATGAAGCATGCTTAGTACGTATAGGTTGGCCTGTAACGTATAAATTGTTCATTCCCAGGGTGTATGGAATAACCGGATTTCACTGTAGTTTCAAAATATTTTCTTTAATAAAGTCAGAATCAGTTATCCTATAATTGAAAACTGCATTTTAAAATATTTATTAGTTAGCAATAATTACCAAAAAATAATTGTCGAATTTAAAAAGTAATAATATTGTTTATTCATTCCCTATAAAAAAGAATAAATTGCGTTAATACGGACTAATATCTTTGACAAATAATATTAAATTACTGTTATAAGAGGGGGGCTCCTACAAGTTCTCTGAGACGACACCCTACACATATATTCAATGCATTTTATTAACAAAAGATACATCTAAGATACATACAAGGATAGTGGATAGTGCATCATAATTCCAATTTAAAATTCTAAGTACGCAAATTGAAATTTGCATTATTATTACATAATTATTTCAAAAACGAATTGAGGAAAAGAACATAATTACGATTACAAAGCGAAATTAAATCCACAAAAAAGTTTTCAAAGGCTCTCCACTGCTCTTGGGGATGAGTCCATCTAAGTCTTCGTTTCTTAGAAGCGGCAGCCACCAAGCGTATCACAGCTTCTTCAGTGGTGCTCCGCCACGTTCAGTTGATATCCCATCCTACATACAGTCCAATATTGGCCCCGTGTAACTTCTTCATCTTCTTGCGTGTTAAGAGATCACTCAAGGGTCTCCACTTTGAAAACCTACAATAATCTGAGTCGTTATTTTCAGCATCGCCTGAACCAGTTTTCGTATGTAGAGTGGGCAACTTGCTTTCAAAAATATTTAAAAAAATTTTAATTATGTAAATAACTAAAAAAAAACAATTTGTACATTGCTCACTACCTTACTTTCATGTGTGAACATGTAAATAAACAATTTTTAAACACATTTTACCTTCTTTTAGGACTATTATGAGAGGGAATTTTAAAATTAAAATTATGAAGCTATCTATGATGGACTTGAGATGCTGATGGAAATTTTCACAAATATCTTAGATTTATCTATTGTTAATAAAAATGCATAGATATTTGGATGTATAGGGTATTGCTTTCATATCGAGTCCGGGAAATTATTGAAGCTTCCTCGTATTATTTATTTGTTTTTTGATTAGAGATAACTATTTTACTATTTTAGCTGACAGCAAATTTTTTTTCATTAACCAAAAAAATAATAGTAAACTATGACATTGGATTGATTTTATAAATTACACCTCCCAATTTAATTTATAAAAACCTAAATAATTTATTAAAAGGACAAAGGATTCATGTTTAAGGAAGGATGTTAACATTTATTAATTTGTACAAATTTAAATTTTCAAATACTTTTCAAAGTTTCTGATGTCACCTAAAAAACAAAGTTTCCATTAATTCTTGTTTTCTGAATTTCCGAAGAAATTCACTGAAAACAAACATATTCAGTTTTTAGAAATTACGATATCTAGGAGGTATAGGTGAAGATTCTCAAAAAGGACTCCGCTATTATTTTATTAGTCCCTTTATTTAATATTGAACAGATTTCGTCGATAAGTTTCCTGTTGGGTTGCATCCTATTCATGAATGTGGATTGTGTTGACCATGTCAATGTTGTGATTCCTTGACCAAACAGGGTGTATGCAAGCAGTTCCCAGATTTTTGTATTTCTAAATTATTTTTTATTCAGTCAACCTCATATCAATTGAAAAACATAAAAACAAATTAAACCTATCTTTCCATATTTTTACCTAGCCTGAAAAACTGTTAATAGTTGTCTGTAAAAAATTTTAAAAATTTGAATTATAGATATTTCAGAAAATTATTATCATAAAATAATATATTTATTTTATTACATATCACAGGTATAAACATTAATATAACAACAAGTTGAAATTTTATTCTTTTGAATAGCTTTTCTCATTCTCGTTACCAGTATGAGCATTTAAGTTGCTGCAATTCACAATCTAAATAAAGTAAAAACCGAACTTTAAAATCAAATGAACAAAGTAATCAATTCTGATCTTGGTTTGATTTATTTTGATCTTTGATCTCACTAAAAATATCAATCATTTATCGATGAACTTATTAACTATGAATGAAGCTGCACCGGACTTCCCAGACATGGTGCGCAGTATCCAAGCACTCATATTAACAATACAATTACCCCGAACATGCAGATCGGTTCAATGTGCACAACCTATACCGCCATATAAATCATTTTTAAATCCAGTAGAACAAGCAAATAGTTGCTCTAAAGCGGCTATAAGTAGACAACTGCATGACAACGAGAGTCGTTCAAGACGAACTTCTTGATCTGATCTTTACTCAACAACAACGGCGTTCAATAATTCATATGCGCCTGGGTCGCGATGCAATAAATGAAATTCCCCAACAAAATTGCTCCAATTGGGGTCAGCGAGTGAACCGCTTTATTTCTTTATTTTTAATTCATTTTTTAATCTTCTACATAATATACTGTTGAATGGATTATGTTATTTGTTTCTATATATTGGATAAAAATATTACAATTTTAAAATAATTAAACTTTAATTTTAAAATAATGTATTTAAAACTGCCAAATGATTTTATTACAGATTTGACAACTAAATAATTAATTGTTTCATTTATAGTTAGCATACTCTGTTAAATGAATTATTAATTAAGTTAATTTGATTAAAAAAATATTGTCATTCGTATGATGAAACTGAAACTGAAATTGTAATTTGTTTTCTTAAATTGGTACTTTAATTCACAATTTAACATTATGAAAGTAAATCTTTGTAACTTGAGTTCTGTATTTGGTATCCAGTTTTCAAAGGTTTAGTCAATGTGACTATCGGTAAAAATGATGTAATTTATATAGACATATGTCAGATTGATAAGTTGGCATGGTAACTTGATAGCTTATGCCGGCAACGAGGAAGAGAAATGCTATATAATAAGATGTTTTATTATAAAATATTTAATATCACAATGCTAATATTTAAATTAGGAATTTAAATGTTTATCAATAAATATTTTCATTTCCAATTTTTCTATTTATTTGATCTTTGGATGATGGTATTAATTATGCCACAGCTGTCTAAACCTAGATTTCCCAAGAAAATCTATTAATCAATAATATATACACATTTAAAGATAACTTGTCTTACTATATAGATATATTTATATTTCAGAAAAATAATATAATAACGATTTGTAACTTCAAACTTATTTTTAAAGATATATAAACTATATATACTAAGCGTTAAAAGTTCATGAGCTAATTGTAAAATGACCCACAAACCACACTGACCTAATTTATAACACTTTAACCTTTGTACTGTTTTTAATTCAGCTTTATTTAATAATTTCTTAAAACACGAATAATACCACTTTTATAATAATACTGCTTTTAATTTCAAGTTTTTTTCTTCTTCTTATTTTCATACTCTTCTATATTAAAATGAGTTTTATAAATTATGAATGACATTATTAAGAACAACTTAATTATAAAAACACTCTTTCCTTCAACCGATTTTCCCCACCAATTAATTTGAGTTTCATTTATACTTTTGAACATAAACACTTTAAACTAAATCAATTTTTCAAAAAAGGAACGAACTAAAAACTTTTCTAATGAAATGATAAATGCGACATTTTATTATTTGTTTTAAAAACTGATTAATGTTGATATCGTTTGTTTAGCTTTTTATAGCCACTGTTAGCAATTATATCATTGACTCAAAATTCAGTGCTCCTATTATTCGACATGGGTGATTTATCAGATGACCCAATTCACTATTTACTTCCTTTATAAAGATTTAGTTCTAATATCTAAATAGTTAGAAAATTAGATCAATCTTATAAACAATTTTGTTTTAGCATTGGACTAATGCAATTCTTAAAACAATTATATTGAAAATTAGCAGTGTTATGGGTATTACGAATAATTTATTTTTAATATTTTGAAATGGATGTTTTCTCAAATTGCTTCACTGGAGAAAAAAATTGTTTATGCGAGTAAAAACATCTCATTCACTTCAACAATCAAACATAATAATAGTATTAGTATTAATTAGTATCAATAGTATTAGTCAATTTTGGGAGGTTATGTATTTAATTAAATTTTAACGATTGAGTCATTTAAAAAAATAATATATGAATATTTAATCCAACCAGAATCGTAATTTGGGAGTTCACAGCTTCCACGATTTAAATATACATAAAATATTATAATGCTATATTCTTCAAGATAGGTGAAGTAAAAAAAATATACAAAATTTTCCGCATTAATTATAATAGGAATTGTATGCATTTATATTTAAATATCTAATGTAGCTAAAAGTGTCCTTATAACTCGTGCTTACAAATTTAAATAATTAATGACATGACTGAAGTAGTATAATTAACCTTTATTAAAAAAGCTAAGTGTATTTTATATTTATAATTTGAGGAATTTAAATTGATATCGGAAATGATTCAAATTCTTCTAGATTCAATTAAAATCATCCATAGCAGCTTCAAAACAAAATATTATTTAATCAAGAGCTTCTTATCTTTTCCACGGTCAAGTTTCAATTTTTGAATTATTGTTTGTCAAGAATTTTTATTTCTATAGGTCATTTCGCAAAAAAAATTATGGATGCATACCAGTTGGATACCACACATCATCATTGGGTACCATCCAGAACAGCTGCTCCAGGTCGAATCTCGCAAGCAAAAGCAAACATGGTAATCATTGACGTAAAATGGTTTTACAGTCGTAAGAAGTTGCCCTGTAATATATGGTGGAATCTTGGATGGGATAAGATGGAGATCGGCGTCAAACGACTATCTATCTGTGGAGAAGTTGTAGTTTAGCCAAATAATTCATTGTTTTCTCGTGGTTAGCATTTCTTCCGAATATTGGATAGAGGTTATACAGTCAACTCCGATATACATGAAACAATTCTGTGCAGCTTTACCACAACCCATGTTTACTGAGAGCATACGCCTTGTCCATGCCAAAGTCGTCCACATGTTTCCAAGGCTACCGCTGAGTATTTGGAGAGTATAAATGTCAATGTAAGTTTGTTGAAACATCCTCCATATTCTCCTGACTATAACCTCTGCGACCGTTATATATTATTTCCTCTTCGTCTATCAGAGGAAGAGGTAACTTTGGTACTAAAGAAGAGCCACAAGAATTTTCCGTAGTGTAATTCTTCCTCTTTTCACAAATATGCGAATGTGAGACGCTCTGATCACGAAGGCTGCAGATTTCAGAACCATTGTTGAACGAAGAGGACAATATTTAACTAATTAAAAAATGTTTTTTCTTAATGTACTCATACGTTGTAAATATAAAATACACTGTCAAATTTGTAGAACATTTTTAGATTAATAAAAAAAAGGTAAACTTAAAATGAACTAGATTATTTGATTATTATTGACTTTTCGAAAATACCTCTAGTTAATTGTTGATGAAATGGAATATCTTTAAAACTAAATCTACTTAAATATTGTTTCCATCTTCATTAGGCAAAAGATATACAATATTATACTGTTAATGGTATACATTGACTGAACAAGTCAAGCAATATTTAAAGTTATTCTATTAAATTCTGACATTACCTATACATTATTAATACAATTCAATAAATTTAAATATTAAATATGTTTAGTTAATTAACCAACAACTAGATACATATTTAATTTTCTAAATAGGATTGAGATATGTGATCGATTCGTTCAGACTTTTTTAAATATAAAATTTGAATAAAATTACTAAACTATAATTATTGAGATCAAACATTCGATCAGGTATTCAGATACATGACTTCCAAAATTAAATTTTATTAAATACTTTTCTATTAAATAACTCTGATCATAATTCTAATATTATAAATTTCGTTACAATCTTTAAATTCGAAACTAACGAATAAAGAATCTCAATTTCAAAACATTCACATTTATTCAGATTTCCTCAGCAAGATTCACCTTATAGTACTCCTGCGAAAACTGAATAGTGCAACAGTTTAAGGGTTCATAAAACTATAAAGACAAAATATTGAAAATAAATGTCATTGGAAGTCATAAATTTTAATATATAATTATCCATATATAAGCTCTATAGACACACTTAATAAATCCTTTCCAGATAATGTCTTTGCAGTGACTATATGTATATATGTATACAGTTTGCGAATGGATATTTTTGCGATAATCAAATTAATTATTCATTGAGTAATAATCTATATTGATACTATCACACAACATATAATTTGATAAGCTGTTTAATATACTAAAATCTATTCATTTTTGGATTGTGATTACGAAAAAAAAGGGTGGAGGCAAAAACAATAAACAGTTTCCATTTCAAACGTGGATTATTGTTATAAATCTTTATTTAAGAAAATTTCTTATTGATAATTTTCAGAAGAGCGATATTTTTAATGAAGATCCTACAAATTAATTCGTATAATTTATAGAACTCTCGACAATAATATCTTCAATCTGGATTATATTATAAAAATCCAGAATAAAATACAAAATGTGTAATAAAAATAAAAACACCAGAGTCTGTGATAAAATTAAGAGGAAATCAGCAAGGATGTTTTGAAAAAAATTCATGCACGCACCTTTCGAAGACTCCATCTGTGCATTGAAAAGCAGGGCTTCCAAGTGGACCCCTATAACCAATAAACACGTTTGTGACACTTGGAACAAAGGCTACTTATGCTATTTAACAATGTTTCCTTGCAATCTTTTCGATAATTGTAAATTATAATAAAATTACCAATTATTTCGAAATGTAGTTTCGAAATTTTGAAACGTACTGACTTCTGGGCTACCCTGTACTAATCACTACAATATAATACCTACAAACCCATTAAAAATCGATTAAAAAGAATTATTCGCTTTTTAAATTTGCTTTCTCTTGTAAAATTTGATTATCCCGTCTGAAGAAAATTTTAATTTGGTTTGGTTTGTATCGTAATTATTATCAGCGATTAATTTTATCACTGAGAGTTTTCATTTGACTTTTACTTTTTTTGTTGTATTATATATTTTGTATATATAATAAGTTTTTTAAAAATTATTTAGCATTTACATTAATCTGAGGAATTTTTGATGGAAACCAATCAGTAAACAATTTCGAAAAACACGCATCCGTTCTTGTGAAAAGTATCAACAAAAAATATGTCATATTGCCGAACAATTTGTTACCTGTAATAAAATTGGATCTTTTATATTCAAGATTTTACATTTTCAAAACATTATTTTAAAAATAATAGAATTAATAAAATAGTCTTTTTTGTTTAAATTTATTTTTTGTGAGTTTGTTTCATAAAGATACCATTTACAAATTTGGAGTTATTAAAACATCCCATTGTCAAGATATACCAAAGACTATGAATTATCAAATTTAACTGAGTAAATATTTCATTTAAATAAGAAATAAAAGATCCCTTTTAAGTGAAAAGGAAGACACACAAAGCCGAAATGATAAATTGAAAAGAAACGATTTGAATTACGACGCTTGAATAAATTAATATTTTAGATGATTAAAAATGAAATATATTAATTCTTTTATTATATAATCTGTATTATTCACGTGTTTTTCATATAAAGCTTCTTACTTTATACCATGTATTTAATTCTACTGTACCATAAAAATTATATCTATAATATTATGTGCCTAGTATTCATCAATGCAAAATATGCTTGATTAAGTACCTAGAAGTCATAGGAGAGAAATTTCATTTTGATTTGAAATTAAATAAACTGCTATTTATATTTTAATATGTCACTTTATTGATATAAAAACATGAATTTTTACAAAAGAGTCAGAAGAACAATAATTACAATAGAAACTATAATTTAAACCACAAACATCATTTGAATAACAAAAATAGAAACCATACTTTGTTGCTTTTTGAGGGAGTTATTTGGAAAGAAAATATGATTATATGAGTTATTCTAAACCTTTCAGAATATTTATAAAATTTTAGATTATTTTGAAAATTTAATTGGAATTTAATATTAATACTTCAAATAACTTCAGGAAAAAAATAAGCCATAATAAATGGTAAAATCTATGCATCTTATAAATCTGCGGGAGTTTTTTTAATAACTCCCGGAAAAAGAAAATGGGTTAAATGAGGTAATCTATGAAACTAGGGAGTTATTATACTTAAATCCTTAGATTTAATAGATTATCTTATACATAATATTTGTTCTGATATAAAATTACAAATGTCATTCATTTAGACTTTTTACGTTTGAGATAAATAAAATAAAACAATTTCTTATTCAATATATAAATTCATTTTAAAATAACTTCTAATTGTACTAGATATCGACTATATTATTGAACAACTATATTTCATTTATATTTCATTTATTTATTTATTTATTTATTTACACTATAACCATAGACACTATATAGACATTAATCTATAAATATAGATATATAATGTCTATGTCTGGGTATAAATTGTTTAAGAATAGTTCTTAATAGTCTCATTATCAGATTTTAATGTAAAAATTACACTGTAAAAATTAAAATGTTTTTCTGTAAACTGAGAACATTATATTTCTAAACTTATAAAGTTGTCATATATGTTTATTGTTTAAAGATTGTTTTGTTTTTATTTCGGGGTTTGATTAGGTTCAAAACAAGAGGATGAAGACTAAATTTCAATATCAGTTAGTATTATATAAATCGCTATTTCATTTCAAACCAAGATCAAGAAAAACTCTTATCTAAACAAAGATTCTGAAGATATTTTTTCTTAAATTCAAGGAATTTTATTTAATATTCCTTTATATAGTATGGTAAATAATAAAATTTGCTAATATCGATCTTCTAATCTTTTTCCAAGCAAGATTATTTGTCAAATTTACTGAACGTATTAATGAATTAATTTAAAACAATAATTTTTCGAATTTTATAAAAATAAATCAATTAAAAAAGTCGAATTTTTAAAATACTTTTGATTTAAGATTTATAAAATATTAATGATTTAAGATTTATAAAATATTATTGATTTAAGATTTATAAAATATTATTGATATAAAATTTATAAAATATTATGGATAAAAAATTTATAAAATATTACTAATTAAAAAATAATTAATATATGATGATGACGTAAATGGTATTTAAATGAATAAAATTAAATGTTAAATTTAATGGTTGGAATTTTTTTTAAAATTTTTAAATGAATAAAAAGTTTACATTAATTTACTTCAATAAACTTCAAAATTATAATCGTAAATTCACAATATATGTTCCAATTATTGTAATAAAAAACAATTCCAAAATATGATATTATTGGAAATTTATGTAATCTTTTACGTAATTTATGTTTTTATAATTAAACTATCGAATATTTCCTATTTACATTTTCTAAAAAGAATCTAATTTTATCTTATGGATATTTTCCTTTTAAATTAGTAACTATTTGCCCAACTATTTATTCATTTTATATAACTGATTGTTTCAGATTTAATTTTGAACTGCTTCGTATTGTGTACATTCTGCATTATTTCTATCTCAGGTAAGATTTTAATTTCTCATTTTTATATTATTTAAAAGGTTTTTATTGTAAAGTCCAAAGCAATTGCATATTTTAAATTTGTCGAATTGTTAAATGTTTTCGAGAGTTAAAAATAATTTTATTTCAAAATATATAGTCTTTAATGAGACTAATTTACTTGCTGGTAATACTCAGTTCAAATATATTTTAGTTTTGTATTTTAATTTATTGAAATGTTATACTTTGATTTCTTTTTTAAATTCGAAAATATATTGAAAAAAAATAAATCCTTTGCGATGTCTATATATAATGTTATGGCTATATATATAACAATTATGAATCCGATTTAATTATATAGTTATTTCCCTTTGCTGAGTTAGAATATATCCAGATATATTTTCAACTTATTAATAATAGGCTTAAAGCAGAAAATGTTTAAAAGAAATGAGAGATCAGAAAATGTTACTGGTTACATACAGCCTTAGGATGATAATCTGGTTGGAAGTATGTTTATAGCTTATCTTAGCTAATTAATGGAAACGAGTCATGTTTTAAACAATAAGAATAAATGTTTTGACGTCATGAGAAGAATTCGTGTACATGTTGTTATATCCTCGACTAATTTAACAAATGTTTAAACAACAATCAGAGAAAAATCGGACTAAGGTATGACATGTTTGTTCCGTTGAGGACGATGATGATGGTTGCTATAATAGATGTATTCAGTGAAAAAGCAAAAGTTACATTTCTTTTATCAGAATTACACGTTTTTCAAAGAAAACTCAAAACATTTTTTAAATTGGTTTCTAAAAATTAAACTAAAAAATATTTTGATAGGTTTAATTCTTTTATAATGAAACAGAGGAATGCCTTTCTTGGATTTTCCTGAAATCAAAGACCATGAAAAGTCAAATTGAAATGCAAAAATAATTTTCAAAAAGGATGAATCAGAAGAATATAAAACTATCCAATAATGTAAAAGAAACTGCACATGACAACAAACAAGAATTCGATTTTAAATTAATTTTCAATAAAAGATCTATTGCAAAAGTGAACATAACCTCATCTGAATCCCACAATAAAGCAATACAAATTTGTATAAAGAATTATATTTAAAAAATAATTTGCTGCAAAATTATTTTTATCATTATAAGATAAATAAGCTTTATTAAATCACGATATGATTTGTAGAATATTGAATTTATCGATTATATTAATCAAACGATTTCACATCTAACTATCTACAGGTCGTTTGGCCGATCTTCAGGAGCTCCTACAAAAACCCAGTTCGGACGCTGACAGGCAGCTTCTCCGTAGCTTCATTGATCTTCAACAACAAAGCAATCTAGAATCCCCGATAGAATCTGACGGAGTTGGCCAGGCCTGGTACAGCGGCTATGGACGAAGGAAGCGACAATCGAAACTTGCTAGCCATCAGATGAATGCAATCTTTAGTTTCTATAGAAATCTGGCCGCAGAAGCAAGACAGAATAAGGGTTCACGGGGAAAGCTACGTCAACAGTTTTGGCACAGTGGGTTCGGCAAATAGTGAAAAATTTCCTTGAAAGAAGAATGCAGAACTGTTATCATTATTTCCCTACAGCAGTAATAATGTAACATTGGTTTTGCAGATGCACTCATTTATATAGTTTGATATATAAATACATAATATTTTTAAAATATTGATAATTACAAAGTTTTCACAAAAAACAAAGCTTGAATATATAAAATCATTTGTTGAGATATATACCTACACTTTTGAATATGTATTTTTAAATATATCCAACAACTTATTTATTCAGGAATATTATATTTTAATAATTTAATAATTTCAAGTAGAGATATAAATACATTCTTAATACATAATTTAACATTAATATACCTACCTACATATATATACAGACTGTATAGAATGTGTATATGTATAAATGCAGTTAAGCGCTCGTATTCGCGTTTTTTTAAAAGAGTAGGGCGGGTGTGGGTGGTTTTATAACAAGTGGAGTTATGCTTTAGATCTTGAATTGTTTATAAAGTGGTAGATAAAAATTGTATTCTATTTATAAAGATAATCCGAATCTTTTAGCAACAATAAAGTTTCTAAAGCTTTATCTTTTAAACTTTAATTTTTAATACTCAGCTCTGGTTCATGCAATACTAAAATTAAACGATTTAAAGAATGTTAATAATTAAAATATCAAACACAATTTTAGTATCAGAAATGAAAAATTTTTAAACGAGAATCTATATATCATTGATCTTTGATGTCATTAGGATGGATTTAATAATATTTGTTTGAATAATATTATAGCCTATCCCTACCGGGGGGGCAAGGGGGAGGGGATGGGGGTGGGGCGATTCGGCTGGCATTTTTTATTGAACAATTTGATAATATTAAATTGTCGTGTCTTTTCTTACAATAATTTTTTACTACTTTTAGCGCAAAATTTACTTTCATAGACCCTGTGGACAATTATGAGAGCGGTTCCATCCCCATGACCCAAAATTTACCATTTTTTTTTTAAATTTTACAAAAATGGCTTTATATAAATTGTAATCACTGAATAACTCATATTATATGATAATCAGCTAGATAAAATTATAACAAACATGAATCCACATCAAAATTGTGTATGATTTAATGAAAAACTTTTTTTCTTAAAATTTTTAATTAATAAAAACATTTTTTAAATTTTTGACAAAAAAAATATTTAAAAAATTTTGTTCTTCGATTTTTTAAATTTTTGCAACATTATCTAGTAGAAAACATTCTTGACTATCATCCTGACAAATTTCATGAACTTTGCGCTACAGAAACATCATTTTCGAAGGGGGGGCCGAAACGGCCGCTCGTTACGCGGAAGCGCAAAAAAGACATATAGATAAGGTTAAAATTTGTTATTTACTTATTTACTTAAGAATTACTGATTAAATATAATAATTATTTAATTGGACATAGACGCATCTTCGCGCCGACCCAGAGATCATGTGATTTCCCCAGAGTTTATAGTCATGTCAGCGCATGCGATTGCAATCCTGACTTTCACTTCTTTCGAGGTACCCCCAAAAGTATCGCCAAAAGTTACAACAATATTCACATCGTCGACATTTATTATCACCATCTTTGTCTTTTTAAAGTTCAGGAACAGTTAAGTAGGTTCTTCGCGTGTGTCTACCACCCTATCGACTAAGTTCTTGCATTTTCGGTTTCGAGGTTGATACTCCAGTGTCATATCATCGCTAAAGCGGAGGTTGTTGACAAGCTTCCCATGGGGGGACACATCACCATCTTAAATCCCTAACTGCACGATATTTTTTTCGCATACGAATTGAACAGAAAAGAAGAGCCAATGCCCCTTGTCCGATCCCGAACTGTACTTCTTCTCCATATACTATTCGTACGGTAGGGGATTGAATTGCTGTGCAGTGAGCGTATATGAGTTCAATCATGTGAAGGGGGAAACCTATCTCATTCATCGCATTCCACATTCTCTGATGTTGAACAGTGTTGAATGCCTTGGAATAATCATTGAAACACATTAGGTAGAGTATAGACGTCTGTGTTGATCAAGTGTAATTATTGAGTTACATAATCAAAATATTGTATAAAAGCTATTTAAAAAAAACTTACACCTTTTATTATTGAACGAAAATTCATTATAATAGTTCTAAGATGTCTAATCGAGATTTGTACGCATTGGGGTGTCCAAAAATATATATATTTTAAAATAGGAAATGTAATCATAATAGACAAATATAGTAAATAGCACAGATTCGCGATGTTTTATATATACTCCGTAAAAGTACCCCCATACACATTCATCGATTTTTGTAGAAGGAAAAGTATATAGGGATTAGTATAACAAACAAAAAATCCGCGGAATAATATCTGATAGGACCCAACTATCATGGGTGAGTGGTGTAGCAAACAAACACTACAAAACTTATTACATTTTATTTAGATAAACGATAAAGACACTTTTACCACAAAATAATTAAATTAATTTCAACTTTATATCTTCGAAAAATCCCTGTACTAAATTTTTGATTATCTGTATATTAGGTAGCATTGAATCTTTTAAAGTTATTCTTTTATTATTTCTTGACAGTGTTTGAGTTATTGCTCTATGAGAAAATCAAAAAATCGTCTTTATATAGTTATCTAAATAGCTTTGTATCGGTTTATTTCATTTCATTAGTGAAAAATATAATTTATACTTTAAATAAATTTTTAATGTTTCAACTGTTTCCTCTAAAAAATAAATGCTGATTTTCTTGAATCTATTCTATTGATTGTTAAGATTAGCAATCTAGAAATGGTTATTGAGTCGACTGTAGAAATGCAGAAATATTTATGGAAACTTAATTAAAAATAATAAAAAGAAAATTAAAAAATTGTAAAATATCGATTGAATTATCATGCGGAATTAGAATAAATACGACTATTCAGTAAATTGTGTAAAATTTATCCAATCAAAAGTTTGTTACATATTAAAACAAATAAAATAGTATAATATATATGTAAATCCACAACCTTTCGAATAGGACTAAATTATCCATATATAGTGAATAATATATAGACAATCCTGGCGTGATAAAATTTCATTTTTAATCTCTAGAAGTAATTATAATCTCATTCTACAAATGATAATTATTTAAATATCCCAGTTACAGTTGTTTTTGTCACGATTTTCCACAAAAATCGTTTTTAATGAAAAATGTAGTTAAAGTAGTAGGCTGGAACTCCACAATGGACTGATTTATTAATATGAGGAAACATTTGATCATATCCTTTTACACAAATGTTCATAGTAAAAAATATTTTCAGATTATCAAATTTTTAGGTTCCACAAGATTTTGGATTTGCAAGTCAACATATATTTGATGCCGATTGATTTACAAACTTGATATCTTTTCACTAAGTTTAATAATTACATTGTACTAAAATCTTAATTTAAAAATATTCATATATTTAAAAAAGTAATTATTATTTTAACTTTATTTGAATTAAAGGTAATTCATTGAAAAGTTTTACGGAAATTTAGCATATTTTTATACGAGTTCCGCATCCTGATACAACTTAATTATCTTTGTATATAAGTGATTCAGTAATATCTACATCAAATGCCTTACATAACATATTAATCAATATTTAACTTGATAAAAATGAAAAAAGCAACCAATTTTCTTTCAAAAGTCTGTACATTTGCTTGTAAATTTACAAGGAATTATATAAAGCTTTACTTTAAATTTGTGAGCATTCCATGATACACACTAACAGAGAACTTAAGGCAGGCTAACACATAAATAGGATTCTATAATAAAACATTTATCAAATAGAATACTTTACAATAATTAACAAGTTGTCACGCATTAGCGAACAATGTAGCATATACGTTCGAATTGGAATATGTATAGAGAGGTTCTTCAGCATTTATCTAAAAAATCGTAAAATACGAAACATGTGGTATCCAAATCAAATACACACTTTATATATTATGTAGAGTACGAATTGTTTTAATATCAATTCCCCTTTTTTAATTAATAGATAAATATGATTTAATTTTCATATCTAATAATCTTTCATTAATTCAGCAATACGGCCAACATCAAGCATATAAATCTGAGAAATTAAATGACAAAAGTTGGGATTTTATTTAAGTGTACCGCAAGTTAAGCGCTCAGGGAATGGAAAAAGAATCATCTAGAGAATAGCATGCATAAATTAAAAAAAACAAAACATAAAATTGTACAATTACATATAAGTAATGTCAAGATTGTGGCAATCAATTTTATGGATTTTTCAATCAAATTAAATTAGCTGTTTCATATATTCATAGAAATCGACTGTAATTAATATACAAGTGACGAATCTTGACAAAACTAAAATTTATTTGAGATACATTAAACACCTTTTCAACAAATTCATAAGCGAAGAGTTTATCAAAATTAAAAAAAACACCTAATACCCAACAAAACTTCGAGAAACCTTTTTCCACTCTATTGCACAATATAATGAGGTCCCCAGGAACCAGGATTGAATTGCGTGCTAAAACTGGCAATAGTCGAAAGTGCAATTGTGCAGACAAAGAGAGAAAAAGTGCTAACTGTGGGTGAGTTACAAATCGAAACTAGGTGCTGAAATGATCATGTTTTAAAATGGTGCAGTATAATGCAAATTTTATGGCATTAATATATATGTATACAGCTATGGGTAAGCTAAATAAAAGTGAAGACAACATGTTTACCCAAATTATGGTGTGCAGGTTAAAACAAGTGGACACAAATTATCAGCTACGAAATCGGAAAAAGTTGGCCAACAACCTCAAGAAAAGAATAATATTGTGGACAGATAATGTTTTCTATCAAAATCACTTGATTATACCTATATAGTCATGTTCAAAATACAATTAACATACCTCATTGAAAATTTAACGGAAATTTTTAAATAAAGAGATCCAATAAAAATAATACTTTTTACAACGTTACATATATACAATCTCAAAAAAGCTGAATACGCATACCAACAAGACAATAGCGTGAAAGGGCAGGGTGTGACCAAAAACAATGAAGTGTGAAGAAATACACGAATAAGGAATGGATTTTGGAACGGGCATATATTAAAAAATAACTAACAATACATATATATATATCAAATACACTTCGTAAATACTTTATTTAGCTAAAGAACTTCACAGCAGAAATAACTTTTGAAATAAATATTTAAATTGAGACATTTTACAGTTGAAAGTTTTTTCACGTTCAATAATATTATAGAGTACAGATAATAAAATTCTGATAGGCTGGAGAGCTGCTGATATGTACAAACAATAATTTGAAAAGAACAGAAACCTATTAAATGAAATACAGTGGTAACTTTAAAATAGCAACTAATTAATATACAATGTTATGCATATTCAAAACATTAATATATATCTCTAAAATGATATAAATACCTTCATATTTTAGTAACAAACAAAAATATAAATAAAAAGAAAGATTGAATATCCAAAAAAGGGAGTAGTAGCAATATCAAGACACCATAATTGAATATTTTATACAAATAAAAACAGAAATTGAACTATGTTGTAAATTTCACAACGTTTTTATGCAAACACAAAGATTTTGCCGGATGGTTTTGTTAATATTGATATTAATAGTTCAAATTGAATGGGAAGAATTCTGCACCTTATATACTTTCATTGTAACATTACATTATATAATAATGATTTAGATAAATTCTTTTTCATAATTAGGTCAAGAATTTAATATCTAAAGGGGGGATGGCTAGGAGAAGTGGCAAGGTATACAGCAGTATAAATAGCTCACCGGCATGTAATATATTATGTACGTATGTATATGTGGATGAATGGAACTTATAAGTTGTCAAAATATTTGTATATTTAGAATAATTGCACTCTTCTTTTCAGATCGTTCCGTTTCCATTCTGGTAGATGACTGAAGGTAGCACGGTTCATGTTGAACACAGTTTGAAACTCTTGGTCGGACAAATAGACCTGAAGAAGAACAAATAAAATTAATAAATTGAATTATAAATATATAATCATTTAATTCAACATTAAAACTTCATATTTCCTCACTTCAAGTTGAGACTGATCCAGACCTTTTTGCTGTGTTGTATTAGATACTTTAAGGTCTTCGTATGTTATAATCTGTGAAATAAAAAAATAAAGATATTACTCACATATTACTCACTAAAATTACAGTAGTATAAATTATCAATACCTCATTTTCAGCTAATAAAGAAAATATTTACAAAATGAACGGTTTATTAAAAATACATTAATTTAGTAATATAGTAGACTCGGAAATTGAATTAAAATATTTTTTGATGCCTATTTATGATAACTTCGCCTATTGATTTTATTCATCGCTTAGTCTACCCAGCCTCTATTCACCGGTGGTGGAGCATGCGACCTCCTTCTGAAAGCAGCACTAGAACCGTAGAGCAGTCCGTCCTCCCTGATGGTGCCCGCCTTGCCTCCTGGACGCCAGGATGGTAGCAGGGTTCGCCGTAGACCTCTATGATCTAGAGACCCCAGCTGGGGTGGTCCCAAAGGTGCGTCCAGAGTAGTGGTATCCGACCTGGTGCCATCCCCTGATTCGGACATCACCGAAGTGTCTGTAGGACGGATTTGTTGTTGGCTCGTAATAAAGCAGGTCGTTCTTAGATGTTAATGCAGAGAGCAAACTTACACTCGGAAAAGCCACCGTTGAGGTCTGCAGATTGAGTGCGTGCTAAACTCCAGCCAGGATGAAATGCAGATGAAGGAAGACTACTGGTTTTCGACTGACTTAATATTCCCTGTGTGTACCCAGGTCTTGGTGCTGACGAGGACAAAGACAAAGAAAGGATAAACATAGTGGGACTGAGATGAAATAAGAAGAATAATACCTTGATTATAAAGTCAATAATATTATAACTAGAGCTAATTTTGCTCAATGTTAACCGGAGTGCGTATATATTTATAAATTATTTAGAGAGATAGCATAATAAGAGAGAAAACAAAAAGAGGAAAATTACATTACAAAGGGGGAGAGTAACCAAAATGAATTATATTTTTAACACAAGAGTAGACGTATAAAGAAGAAATGTACAGAAAATTAATATAAAATAGAGAAAACAATGTTGTCAAATTATCAAAATTGATACAATGTCTTGATTTAAACGGTGTGAAATAAATATAAATGAGAATTAACATATTTCAATTATCTGAACATGGTCAGTGTACAATCTTATGAAACATTTTTAAATAAACAAAAAAGATTCATATATGTTAGTAAAAAATTGTGTTAGTAATATTTTAAAAATATGCAGATAACAAGAACGCAGTTGTTTGAAACGAACGAAAGATATTTTTAACTTACCAGATTACCAAAATTTGTATGTACAATTCAAATAATGTTATTACGAAAAGCTTAAAACGATTAAAAGCATGACGTTAAAATAATAGTAACTAAATTGAATTTATTTTAACTCAGATAGACTATAACGACATTGATCAATAATTATTTGATTACAAGAAATCGATGTAATATCCACGACAAGAAACATTTAATTTAAACTAAAAAGAATTATATAAATATTAATTTAAACAAAACAGAATTAAATAAATATTAATATTCCTGTTGCAAGAATCACATTCGTATATGAATTATTGCAGCCTTTTAATCTATAGAAAATTATCATAGCAATTTGACACCATGGAAGTCTTGAACGTTTAAAAATAAATATATTGTAGTAAAACAATTATCTATGATAATAATTATGATATATGAATGATATAATTTATTCAAATAATTTTTTATTTTTATTTTATATGTATATAGGTTGCATTAGATTAGATTAGATAAAGGTATTTCAATTTAATATCTATGGGAAATAAACACAAAATACTTCATAATTTTTTATTTTGTTTTGTAAAAAATAATTTTAAATGCATAATCAATAATTGATATCATAAAATTCTGAATAACATTAATAAATTTAAAAATATTCATTTAAATTTAGAATCTGAAGTAAATGAATAATTAATTTAAGTAAGTAAAATTTAATTTAAAACTGGACATCTGCTGTAAAAAAACAATCGATATCAGGATAATAAAATCTTTTTAAAAAACTATTAAATCAATAGATCGAACTAATATTTCGTGTTAAATAGCTATATTTATTATGTATATGCTTGTAAGTGTTATAAAAATCATACATAGAATTCTTAATTCATAACAAATTAAATGAAAAGAATACAAATAAATACATTGCTTAACAATCTTGGCACAAATTTACCTGTATATATAAAATTAAATACCACCTGTTTATAATTTAACCTATTTTAATGACCTTTCAAAAAAAATTAAACTTAAAGGATAAAACTTTAAAATAATAAATAACAAAATAAAAGAGTTAGTTAAAAAACATAGATTTCATAAAAATATACTGCTCTCTATACATATTCGGTGAGATATTGTGGCAATAAACCAGAGTCAAATATCTGTCAGGTACCCTAGTCACAACAGAACTTGAAATCCGGCATAAAATAGATAACTAGCAGGCTCAACAACATTACCAACCCGATGATGACCAGAAGTAGAGGCAACAACAGAGGAAACCGTTTGAATATACCTGTGACAGTTAAAGAGTTGGCCAAAGTTTCCATCAACATAATACCATACATTATAATAAAATAAGAATTATTTAGTAAATTTAGACTATTTTAGTCCATCTTCTACAAACAGACCCGTAAAATGGTTTCTGCAGAATAAGCTTTATTCTATATATACATATAGTTCAAATTTAGACTATTTAAAACTTTTATTAAGCTAAAAAATTATATAATACAATACAAATATAGTGTCGACAAGGAAGGAGATATAATCATTACATTACATTAAAACTACAACTAGATCTGCAATCTAAAATTAAGGAAAAAACGGTAAAAAACTTCAAATTGATCAATCAAATTAAAGTAATATGCATATAATTTCAAATTAACTATTCAAATTGAAGTTTTTTGCCTAACACGCTGGCTAAGAATTTTAAATGGATACATTTTAGATTGCAGATATAGTCAAAGTATAGATATATAATGACTATATAGTATTAAATAAGTCTAAAATTTTCATGCAGTGATTAGACAATTATACATGAATCTATTAATTAAATAAAATTTCAGGCCACCTAAGATCAGAACTAGATATATGCGAAAGAAAACTATATCAAAAAGTAACTAATTACTAATCCAAAACAGTCCATAAATATAGTTTCTAAATTTATAATAAAATAAGCAAATTGTTGTGAATTATATTAAAGTGTCAAATAATTATAATAACCAATCAATATAATAAAATAAACTATATAATATATTTCTTTTAAAAATCCTCAACTTTATAAATCTATGTCATTCAATTTTTTCTTACTGTATTATGATTGACTATATTAGAATATATTGAAACCGCTTTGTAATAATATTTTTACCATTATTCACTTTTTTTGTGAGTTATTTCTAAAAGGATTTTAATCAAAAATAATAAAGGATTTCATCAAACAATAAAATTAGTAATAAATAATTTTATGTGTAAGTTCAATATGAATTTGGATGCAACATCCGATTTTGGTGAAATTCTTTATATCACTCTAAAAGTTATTTTAGAATTACAATTTCTAATTGATGAAAGATTGAAACATAAAACATTTTCTTTTTAAATTATAAATTATAAATTAATTACCGACCTATGAATGACCTATTTTAAGTAAGAAATATAATACTAGCTGTCTACTATAATTATAAGGAAACATAATACGTCATATCTTTAGAATTCAACAACATTTGTGATAACGATGATAATAATGATATAAAATAGATGAGAACGTATTGACTAGATAATGACTCTTACCATCTTTTGCCAACTTAATTTTAACTATGTATATGGGGGATATTAATAGAGAAAAAACTATTTATTTCACAGGAAATTTAAGACTAAAGAAGTTATTTAATTATTAAGCTAGATAAAACAATAGTACTAAAAATAGTATTTTCACAATTTTAAGCATTAATACATAATATGTTTTATAATTATTTTTCAACAGTTGAATAATACAAACAGTATATTGAACTTTATTTATAAAAAGATAGTTGTAAATATAAACTACCTGGATAGTTGTAATGCATGCCAACTCCACCGGCACTTTCTGCTCGACTTGAATCTGCAAAGTACAACAATAAACTCAGTTTCAATAATGACAAAGAAAGCATCGAAATCTTTATACTGATGATAATAGTATTAATCATTTGGCAGGCGCATTTAACGTTATTACGCTATGAAAAATGTTGGAAGATATATTATCGAGGTAAAACCAATATGCAAACGATAGTAAATGAAAAGATAACAGAATAGAACAAAACGATCGAACATCTCAAGCACAAGCGCTTGCATAATTATTAATAACTTAAGAATTAAGAAGAGAGACAAAAATAAAAATACATCGGTTATCGAAGATACAACATGAGATAGATAACAAAATTACAAAATTGAAAGGCATATTATGTATATTCACGGTATAAGTGCATCGTTTCATGTAATAAAATGTGAAAGTATCAATAACATATTCAATATACATAAAGGATATTTCGCAGTATATTAATATTTTAATATATCAAGGTTTCAGAGATACAGATGAAATATGACCTTAGTAAACTAAATAAGAGACATTTACACTGACTGTAACAAAATACTTTTTAATATACCTTATATAGAAGAAAGGATCATACTTCACGTTTAAAATATATATATAATTGTATATCGAGATAAAAGTAAGTAGAACAAAGTTTTTCATTTATTTTCAAGATATTAAAGGGACATCAGATAACTTCAGGAAAGAGGACGCTCTAATAAGTCTGTTAAGAATTTATTTTGGAGATGTGTGTGTCATAGTAAATGCTCATTTCGTAATAAGGTTGTCAAACTTAACGGATTAAATGTATGCGATCTTTAATTTTCGTGAGATCGAAATTTGTCCGGACATTGTACTAATTCGTTTACTAAAATAATAATCCAAAATAACATTTTTTAAGGATAGAGTGATAGAATTACCATAACAACAGCTACATAAAAATAACAGAATTATTAAAAAATAGAATATTACTTAGTTTATCAAAGTCACTAAATTGAAATAATCAGAACAAATCTCAAAAGCCAACAGGTTAAGACTTTGAGTTCTCTGAGTTTTTTCAATAAATAAAACTACAGACGACCTCTCGCATCTCCGAATAAAAACACCGATGAACTAGTCTAGATCTACAGGCTTATACTAGAGAAGTACAATTATCAAAATGTCTTAATTAATGTGGGCTCAGAATGCATTACTCCACCGAATCACTCAAATCCAAAATTGTATGTCCTAAACTAAACTAGGAGTATGTTAAGTAGACTAGGTACCTATATCTACAGTCAATATTGCAAAGAATATATAGAGAGTTTAAGAATAATTGATTAAAAATATGCAATACAGAATTATAATATTCAAGGCGTTATAATATTTTTAATAGAAGCAAAACAGATTGTATTACCTGTAGGTTTCTTTTTCGCTGTTTCAAAGGGAAATAAAGTGATTTTAATAGTAACACCAATTGAAGCGATATGATAAATCAAAAACAGAGATTAATAAACGTCTGATAACAATTTTATTTCCAGAATGCGGAGAAAACTGTACCAATTACCTATACACCAAAATACATACACTATCAAAAAAAACTCATAAAACAACCTTTAATAAACTCCGATGTTGGGTACTATTTGGGTAATCAACGTAGACAATATGACAAACCCACACTGAACACACCGGTAATAAAGTCAACGAACCACCCATTTTATGAAGCAGTATACTTTTACACTTACCCAGATCATTGATTGCTACAAAATAGAATTATTGGCATTCGAGAAAAGAATCAATAAAATCAATAAACAACTACAATAGCTTACAACACTACAACATTTACAATAATATGCTTTTAAAATACATATAATTTCCTATATACTACTTCCATCGGTCGCAAGTCACATATATATAAATTACTATATATAAATATAAAAAATATAGTACCAAGCGGCTAAATAAAAATTATAAAATACACAAAAAAAACTGAAAATAATAAAGCAAATCAAAATTAGTAGAAGTGGCATCACAATATCCAATAAACTATTGCGTTAAGCACAACAAAACACACGGATGAGCATTAGCACAGCGACAACATTTGTATTTTCTACAGATTAGGTGATGGTGCTGGTGTTAAATAAGCATGCGTTAGTGAACATGGGCTGTGATAGATAGCAGCTACTAGAGGGTTGACGTTGGTTGGTATAACCAGACTTACAAGATTGTGAGCTCGGCATTGTCGAAGACCGATTGCTGAGGTGGACATAGTCTAAAGAGTAGCTCATTGGATGCTGCTCATTCCGATCACGTAATGAGTCACGCGAAGGCGCTAGGAATATAACCAATCAGATAGCTCTCAAACTCAGTATTCCAATATGTGTGGGTGGAATTCGTATGAAACTCTTTTTAAAATCATGGGATATGAATTTTGATTTCGATTTGAATGAATAATTTCTTTAGTTACTGTTTGAAAGGTTGTCGTCGCTTTGTGTATTTAACATTTCAAACCAGATTAATTGATTATTTTTTGGATACTGATTAAACAAATCTTCAAAAGCTAGACAATTTATCAATATAGCAAAATGTCAAATAGTCACAACACTTTACCATATAAAATTATTCAACAAAAAGATTTAAGATAAACATCAGCAGCAGACTCTACAAATAATAAATATAATATACTTTAAATCTTGTGAAAAGCTATAGTTATAGAATAATCAATGTCATTTTAAATACACTGACTACACAGAAATCTGCAATGTTTTGATGTTACCGAAATAATCTCGAACGAAAATGGATGAAAAGTAAACTTATGAAATTGCAATAATATTTGAACTAATTTGTTGAAGGCATGTATTATATTATATAAGTCAATATTTAAAAAAAAATAATGCATAGCTTACAGGTGAAACTGTGGTCATCATATCTGGTTTTATAGACAGGCTCACACGTGGCATTCGGTGTACGGGAAGCGGAAATTGGATCTAGTGGTGTTGAGCTGTGTCGATGTTTCTTGTTTTGCTCTATGAAGATCGCCTGCATTATATAAACATTTTAAACATTTTAAAAATTATTAAATTTAGATTTAAAAATAGAAATTAAACTGGAAAGAAAAGAGCTAGACTATTTGTATATAATAGAATCAGGCCAAAACCGTACCCCGCAAATCTTAGCATTTCAAATTAGTACATTTCAAAGATACTTTGTTAATTGAAAAAAGCATTGATGCATTATAATTGGGGAACTCCAAAATTATTTTTATATCGAGCTGGTTGTATATTCCACAAATATGAATCTGATAATTGTAAATTTCTTGACATCACTCGGATCCAATTGACTGTAAAAACACAAATTGAAGGGTGTAAATCTTCGGCCAAAAATATTATTTGCTCTGGATATATCACTCTGGATAACACTCATATACCGATATCCATGGTGAGATGCCACTCTCATTAATATACACCTCCACACAAACGTAAAATGTATGCTATATCATCTCCGCTGTTTTGGATGCAAGTCCCAGCTAGCATTCTTACTATATCATACTAAAATAGGCTTATGGCCTCAGGATCGGGAAAGCGCCAGAAATGAACGTTGACATTCTTCCCCTCATGTCGACCCGCTCTCCCGGGGTAAAACATGACTCAGCAAAAAAAACTTCAAAGTGACTACAGAGGAGGTTTATCATTATTTTTAGTCTATAATACTGCCGCTGTTTATTCTTTTCATTTCCCCCTCGCTGTACCTTCAACATATACAACTATAGAGCCGAGTTAACGGGAGTTTTTTGCTAATAATTTCCATCTTTGGATTCACGCCAATATGTCACAACCAGTAAACCAGAGGCCTTCAACGGTTTCATTAGTTTGAGGAGGAAATGTTCCCCGATGGAATACCCCAATATCGTAAGATTTGATTAGCAGTAAATGGCCCTTCACTTAATTATTAGTCGTCAGTAAAACTAATTTTGTTTCCTATTAGAATTAGTCAATTTGTGAAATTCAGGACGAAGAATATGATTGTTAGTATATAGTTATAAAAATTATATCTAGAATTTATTTTTCTTCAGAAATAATTAAATTAGTCTAACAAATCGATTATTAAAGTTGTACGAAAAAATAAATAATTTGAATTGAAGAAATTAAAAAAAAAATCTTGTAGATAACATAAATTAGGTTTATTCATTCAATTCCAATGATTTATACATTTATAACTAATCATTTTGCTTTCACGCCATTCAGTAAAAGTCACCTTTTAATATTTATTTAAAATCTTAAATCATAATTCTTTAAATTGGAGTCAACCCAATTAAATATATAGCAGGAATTAAGAATGACAAATTCGGTCGGGGCGGCTATAAAAAAGTAATTATTCGTGTAACTATAGGTTCAGATACAGCCAACTTTTCCAATGCGAACGACAAAATACTATAATTAAAACCAAACTATAGTGCATTAATAAGTTTACATTTGAGTACAATATAAGAGAAGAATAAGCTGCTAATCAGAGAAGAATTTAATAAAATGCACAGTGGCCTGGCTCATAGTAGAGTATCGACTCATCAATTAGGACCTATATAAATATGTCATGGTCATTAATAATTATAATATTAGAGTATACTTTTCCAAAAATGATTTTACTTGATCATAACTAACATCTACTAAACCAGGAGAACAATATTCGTGAATGAACTAAATTGTCCGGCAATCAATCTGCACAACGTTGCATTTTAATGTTCATAATCAACTTTATGATAACATTAAATCATCACAGGAAAAAATTCTCTAGAGATATGGCAGATGAGAGGGGGAAATTGGGAAAGATAATAATCAGGTAATAGTACCAAAAAATGACAAAAATCGATTAAAAAATAAGGTTGTTAATAATAAAAGATATTAAATAAACTTTAATGATAACTGAGATAGTATTCCAATAAAAAAGAATCAATGCAGATTGAAAAAGTAAAACTACTATTTTTTGATGTGGTAAATTTGACAAAATAAGTTTGACACATGCATTTGTAAAAATTCTAATCAAGAAAGTATAATGCCTTTGTTTATTAAGAATAAATTAAAGTATTTAAAGTAGTCAATATGACGTGATATTCTGAACCGCGTCTTTGCGTGAAAATAAAAACAGAAATACTATAAGCAGCATAATCTAACTCACTAACTTAAAAAAGCGTCGTATTCTATTTTCTTTACATTAAAAGATGACTTGTCCAGTCTATTGCAGGCAAATAACAATCTTTCTGGTTTCCTTATATACCCACCTTCGCCATCCCGGACTTCGGAACTGCACCACTGGACCATAACGGCTGTTTCACATCCCCATTGCCGACCAGATGATGTCGGAATCTCACATCAGAGTCTGGTGACACAGCACCTCCCCCACCACCTTCTTCGTGGTCCCCTTGCCCTGCGGAGGCCTGGGTGTCCACCTCTGGCGAGTCCGACACGTCCGTCTCCATGGAGATATCAGCGCTGGTGTTTGAGCGTCGTTTCTTTTCGCGCACTACAAAATAATCAATATAGGTAATTAAATGTTAAGGAAGTGGTACTTTAAAGGAATATTCAACAGGTTTTCTAGAAAACCATCTCATTAAAATTGCTTTTGCTAAAAGTATAATTCGTTTGAAATTAGAAACAAAGAAAAAATTAATGTTTTATTGAAATACACGCCCAGCTAAAAATATAGCGATCCTCAGTCATCCCAGTGAATCATACAATTCCTAATTATGTTCAACTATTATAATCTGGAGGTTGGTTGATCTCTGCCAAATGCTATCCTCAAATGATGATCAAGTCGATAAACAAAGAAACATCAATTTTCCATTCAGATTAATAACTAGAATAGTTTTGTTTCGTATAGTTAGTATCCACGTGGCGGCTAAGTGGAGTAAAGATTAGAGCGAAACAAGACTGTAATAGTAGTGACGTCATTGGCAATAATTTGGTTAATTGTTGGGAGCCGATTTTATTTATAATTGACCTGAAGAGCGCTGCGGAGCTGGAGAGAAAAGAATTCATCAAAGTGGAGCAGCAGCAGATAAAAAGGGTGAGGTGGTTCAAAGATTGGGGTCAGAAAATTTTCACCGGAAATTATTAAAAGTGTAAATAGAATGCAACCTCCTTTCTGAAACTTTTCTTCTAAGAAGTACACGGGGTACCCTGCAGATTGACTCCTTCTAGAATGATTTTCTAGGAACCACAGATTATTGGCTTTCATTTATTCAAACAAAGTTGATGGGTTTTATTAAGAGGGCGGATGGGAGCAGTTAGCTTTGGGGAAAAAATAAACAAATGAATCATTTGCCGACAGTATCAATCAGTTAGGGATGATGGGGCAAGGAAATTAAATTCGTACAGATTTATAGCTTCGGCTCCTCGTTGTTTGAATTATATTTGAGAAGAGGTCAAATAATAACTTAATGATTATTGAATTTAAGGACAGGCCCCTTTTATAAAGTGAAGAAATAAAAACTTAAATTGACGAATGACAGAGAAAAAATATAATACTATTAATACTAGATGTTTAAACAACAAAATCTGTGTGTATTCTATAACTACTCCGCTAAACAAAATACTTCGTTTTAAACGTTCGAAAATTAAATAATATAACTTTTTCATTTTCTCAGAAGCTATTTCATCTAAAATAAAAACTTAGAAAACGTATTTCAATCAAAAAATATTGTCATACTTGTTATATTGAAACACATAATTCAGATGAAATTAGTTTAAATGCTTACACATAGTTTACAATAATTTGAAATATTTCATATTTATCTGAAATTTGAACAATTATTGAAAACTAAATATATAAATCTAACTATACAATTATTCACTAACTCATTTCAGCCAGTATGATACTGGAGGCAGCAGGAGCCGGCCAATCATATCGATCTATGGCGGGTGTACGGTCACTGTCAGGCTCATGGGCCGCGGGATAAGCAGCCAATCGTCGTGGTTCTCCCGAGTTGATAGAGCAGTCAGGGGGGCTTTGGCTCTGTTTAATTGGTCGGTGTGAACTGCTACTGAAGGTGGTATTGGACACTAGTCGAAACCGGTTACAGATTCCCGCTGTTAGTGAAAAATCGATAAGTTACTGATCAATAAGAAGTCCGTAAAAATACATTCGATTATAAGTTTTTTTTATAAAATCCACAACAACTCATTTTTTGGCTATTTTCTTTAACCTAAAATATCATTACTGTGATTGTTTTAAAAAGTAATTACACTAATTAAGTAACAAAAGATATTTGAAATAGCTGCAAAATGTTCAAATAAATCTACAATTAATCCTCTAATTAAATGGATATTGTAAATTATATTATGAAAAATTGGATTAAATGAATAATGTAAATTATATTATGAAAAATTGGATTAAATGAATAATGTAAATTATATTATGAAAAATTAGATTAAATGAATATTGTAAATTATATGAAAACTTTGAAAAGAAGATTGAATCGTGAAAACTCAGGTATAAACTAAGATCATTTATCGAATTTGCAGGGAACAGCTGGTTTCACCATGAGAAAAAAGTGAAATAATATATGTTATGACAACAATTTCAAAAAGTTGGAATATTCACTTGTGTATTTTGTATAAGGTACGTGCACGCAACGAAAGAGACAACAAAATTACAAGCAAAATTAAACATTCATAGCTGCACTCAATTTACCATTTCAAATTTAAGATTAACAACAAATAATTGAACAATATAAATATGAAAATATTAATAGAAAAAGTTCATTTTACTTATAAATAAAAACACTAAGATCAAAATTAGGAACTATAAAGCCATAATGTTGTCAATTATTGATTGGTTGATGATTGAAGTCATCACGAAAAATATATGATAAATTAGAAGAGTCTAAGATAAGTGTTGAGAATCTTCTATATATAGGAGAGATTGTTAGATTAACAGCAAACATTAAATTGTTCCAGACACATTTATTTACTTCCATGTTGGCCTATGGAAGACAATAATTAGTCTAACGATCTAACATAAGTTTCAAGTATCAGACAGCTTTCTTTTCGAATAAAACTGTGAGTGGTTGAATCTCGACTATCATCTTTTTGTTAATTTGCTAGTGTTCCACCCACTATCTAAACGTGTTTGTTTAAATAAAATTTATGCTCGACAAAACGGTTATGTACACATAAATTATGACTCCTTGTATTAAGTGGTATATTTAAGTAGCATGCATAGTATATGCACACGAGTAGTATATTAGAAATAAATGATGACAAACGTAAATTAGTGCTAATGTAGGTGTTGCTATACAGGCTAAACATTCTAAATGACTTACCCAAAACTTTCATACCTGCGATATAATGAATAAAGTAAATAGATAGGCAATAGTTAACCGTTAACAAAAAACAATGAACATAATTTTGAAGAACAAGTCTCTTGGAACAATGTTAGAGTAAGTTTACCTTCGGGTATGGTCGGCACTAAAATAGCGATCATTTAAGTAAACAAAACTTTAAAATTGAAACAATTCCCACACTACAAGCCCATTTAGACTTACCGCGGGCAGAAATGATTGATTACAATTAATTTAATTAAAAATTTAATACTATATGAATACGAAAGCAAAAGAAAAATCAATACTGAAGCAAGACAATAAAATGAAACAGAATTTTCCCCTATATTTCGATTCAAACGCGACAATTCTATGGGAGGAAACAAGGAGGATCTTATAAACAAATAGTCAACGCACAGAGTAAACCTCTGCTGTTATTCGAACATATAAAAAGGACTGAATTAAGTTGGTACCCATTTCTGCATCAGGGCAAAGTCACAAGGAAGCTACAGTATCGAACAATCTACCAATTAACTTATCAACTCCGAAAATCCAGATGGCAATTCCAAAAATATATTTTGGTTGAGACAACTGCAGGCTATAATAAGGAAAGCTATTTTATATTGTACCTATGCAAATGTCAATAGATAATCTCCGAGTATATTACAATCGATTGGGAACAAAAAGATTTCCCTGTCTCATAAAAACAAGGAGTATAGAACAAGTAAGACTAGTTCGATTAGTGATGAGAAAAAGTTAGTTTAGAAGATTTATAATTATCTCTTGTTAATAATAGACTGCGTTGCATTAAATTGCGACACATATACACTTTTAAATGGTACCTATAGATGAGTGACATAATGCGAACATATATTTTAATTATATACATTAACCAAAGTGAAGTCGTTTGTAGGTTATAAAAAAGATTGAAAACGTGATTTTAATTAATACAAATACATTTGTGGTATGCTCAGTCCTCATATTGTGTGTAAAGCGCATGACTTAATAAATTAATTATTGTCTACTTATATTTGATAACGTATTATAAAGAAATTATACTTACTAGGTAAGCTGGCACCTGAAATTCAAAGGGAAATGCATAAACAACACACCTGTTGTACAAATTTGCAATGTATCTAACTAAAAATAAATGATATTTAACATACCTTTCTTAATATTGGCAATAGGCCTGTGTTCTGTAGTTCGGTATGAAAAATGTTCTGGAAAGAATATTTAAAAAATTGAAAAATGTTTTTATTAAGCATGCAAGCCAAAAATATATATATAAATTTATCCCATAAAAACATAATTTATTCATCTCAAAGACTAGATCGATCGAAATCAGTTATAAATATAGAAGAATACCTGAAATATATAAAAGCCAACATTTTTTCATGAAATCAACGCAGAAGACATATTTAGAAAATAATTAATTATGAATTGAGCATATAACACGCCTAGATGGATCTTTTGAACACAGAAAATTCTATATAATGTCCATTGTATATTAGATTTACATTTATTTAAATTAAATTTTTTTGCAATGAAGTTTTTTTTAAATTAAAATCTAAAAGTAGAATGCTATTGAATAAAAGAGATGAGAATACAACAATAACCTATTTGTGGACGATGAAAACCCTGATGGTTTCTCCTGGTTTGCACCGGGGGCTCTGAAACTCGCTTGTAAAGGTCCTGAACATGGGGCTTAGCTTCTGCCTTTTTATTGGACAGTGCTAAGTAGGACTGGTTGAGGAAACGTCCAAAGTTTGGGGGTCGATTTCGACTTGATAACTGAATGAGTAAATGTTAATGAAATTCTTTACATAGAAAAAGTGCAAACATACCTATAACAATTCAATTCAATGTAAACATCAATGTAAAATAAAATGATATTAATGTTATTAATAAATAGTATAATATATAAATCATGCTAATTGAACTAATAAATAAGAAGTTAACAAAAAAGTAATACAATAAAAATATTAAATAACGAATAAATTTAAATATTCACAATATTGCTTTAAAAGAATTTTGCCTACATAATGCATCATCAAATAAAACCAAATTCTTTGATCCATATTTACAGATACTTATTATTTTCACAGTGTATTAATTATAGGAATTTGTGGAACATGATTACAGAGCTATAGCTCGTAATAGAACATATTGCAGTTACGAAATTAGATCAACTAGATATAGAAGAATATGATGACAATAATAATTATCCAATCGTGGTTCTATATCTGAGATAACTCAGTATATATAAACAAACATGTTGCAGTCAGGATATAGCAAACTTTTCTAAATGCTAATTTTCAACGCCTATAATTATCGCGGGTAAAATTATTATTATAAATATTGTACACGTAGAATGATGAAATGACTCATCAAAAATAAAAGCTATTTGAGAGTAGGGGAGCGGAGAGAGATTTTGTAAAATACTTTATTCATATATTTATTCTGAAACATGTTTTTACAATATGCAGTAATTTGTTACATCATAATATTTTAGTACCTGCCCTCAGAAAATTGTTACAGTTACACATTACAAAATACATATAATCTGCATTCTGTTAATTAGTTTACAGCTTTCAAGACGTTCATAAACAAGTATATTGTTATAATGTTATATAATATAACGTTATACAATTACAGCCGAATTTCCCTATATACATGTAAATGGTCTCGGCTCACACAAAATATATCATCCATAATACGTAATTATCAATGCAATTATTACTGATTTTAATCAATATAATTATATAAAAGTTTGTGTATAATAACTGAACTGTATATATAATTATATTATGGCCGTCGACAGGAAATACCAAAACGTCGGAATAAGAGAGCAATTTCAAAACATTTTTTAAAGCATATATTGCACCTTAGGCACATTAAATTAAAAAAATATTTATAAAAAAGAGCAAAGTCACACCAAAAAGAGCAGAGTTGTGACAAAGGGGTTTGGCACCTTTTAGAATAATTAATTTAAATTTGGTTAAATATGTTTTATAATGCAAATAATTTTATTTAAGACTAAATGACGTAATCATTTTGTAAGAATTGCGCAACAATTACAACTGCCGACTTTTACTCGTGATTGGCAGTGATTAATGGTAAAAGATCAGCTCCAGGAACCTCTTATACCGCCCCTCAAATATAGACAATTAACTCTTGAGAGCAACCGCAAAAGTATAGTTATAGAGAAAGGGACGAAGGAAGTCGTTCACCGCCTTCTCTTCATGGGTTTTCAAGTGTGGAACCAGACGTTTTCCTAGAATTCTTTAATTCTTTTCTTATTAATTGAAATAGAGGTGGACATAGGCAAATTGATCATATTATGTTTTAAAAATAACTTTATAGTGAAGAAATTGAAGATGTGAATATATTATTATGCGACGTTTAAATTCTTTTTTTTAGATTGTATGAAAAATAATATTTTTCAAGATAATAAAATAATTTTGAAACATTTATTCAAGTGTACATTTAATGTTGTATAAATAGTAACATACATTATATAAATCAAAAAAGACTATTTTAGATAGATAAAGATCGCGTAGGCACAATTACAGGTACGCCTCCTGCGCAAGAAGCCTACATTCTTATCAATATCTACAGGTAGTATCCGCTTATGAATCATTAAGCATCAAACAGATTTGTGTCTTTAAACTGTTTCTGAATGCTTATAAATGTTTAAAAGGGGTTGCAGGGATTTAATGCTTTATTCCCATGTGAATCGGACAGTTTCAATGCTTCGAATTGCCACTTTTAGACAAGAAACTCGCTTTTTATCCCTAACTCTGCGAGGCGTCGTCATATTAAAGTTAACATGTTTTACAGTCTCAAAGAAACCATTGATGCATATATATATGTATATGTCCGAGTAAACAATTTATTGATGTAAATTTTGACAGCAAAAATATGACATAAATTCAGTTTCGTATATAAAATATCTAGAATAAAGTTAAAATTAATCAAATAACTGGCTCATATAAACCTAACAAATACACGATTAATCGAGCACAAAACTGCAGTATTATTGCCAAATCTACGAGGTTTTCGTTATATACCCCTGTTACATAATATAGGCTGAATTGTATATATAGAATAATGAACACAGGAAATAAAGAAGATGTTACAGTTGCATTGATTATATCATCTAATTAGAAAAACCAACATGTTAATCATGGTGACATATTCGTCATCACAAACATGACAGCAAACAGCCAACCCAAATGGAACTGCAAACAACAGCTTTTATTGTGAATCATATAGCTAATATTTTCCGTTTATCTTTATATATTTAAAGATTATTTGGAATAAAAAATGAAAAGAGAATCTATATTGCAGTCAGCTATGAGCCTATAAGCATCACTTACCGTTTTAGCTTTGGATTGTGGTTGCGAACTATCCTCTCCACCAGAAGAGCCACTGTAACATGGACTGCAAGGAGCTGGTTCGTACTGGATTGGCTGAAAGGGTAGAATAGAGGTCTTCATACGGACAAATGTAACCGTTAATTAATAAAAATTGTGTTAATCTGGTTAAATTATATTTTAAATAACATATATTATATAGACTAAATATAGTGAAAGACTAACTAACAAATATTATCATTATACAATTTGTAGCCATCAATAATTAAAATTGTATCTAAGAAATAAAACAATATATTAAGTAGATAAGCGATTGTTCTTCTTGACGAACAAAGTGTATATAATGTGTGGTTTTTAAATCAATAATATTGCCATTCATAGAACTGCATAATTACAGTTATATAAATTGGCTTACAAAAGTTAAACTAACGCTTATACAAGAAATCAATGAATAACAATTCCCCAGACAATGCAAGGTAAAAAGATACTTGTGATTTCCCCCTTATAAACGTAGATATAGACTGTATGTATACACTATAAAAAAAGAGTTAAAAGATTTTGCAACAAACAGGTATAAGGATAGATTGTATATAGTTGCATAAACTTTGCCGATTCTTTTAACTGTAAGAGTTTGATGTCTATAATATGTACTTTCCATGAACATGACGACAACAACTGAAGCTGTCAATTCCCGCCTGACATAGCATGACACATTCCAATACTCTATCACTTTTACTTTAAACAAACCGAATTGACCGATCGCGATGTCTCAAACTTGGGAAAAATAGACGAAAGTGAAGTAAAAATGTGTAAATTTTGGTTTCGTTAAGTGTATGTGTACTAATCTTTTATTCTTTTGTGCGCTTTTTAACAGACACCAGATGATGAAAAAGACAGGACACTTGGAGTTTAAATTTAACTCCTAAAATAGTAAAGAATTATCTAAATTCTAATTAAAACAAGACTTAAAATCTTTTCTTCTTTTCAAAGTACACACCCCAATCTGAAATTAATGAGCCATATACCCTTCCATAGTCAGAAAGGGCTCTCAGGAAATTAAATTAAAACGACCCGGAATGCAATGGACACGAACAAAATGGAAAGTATTGCTGGCGTATAATGAAAATATTCTATTTTAGATAAATTGTCTCAAATTGATCGACCGTTTGTTTTTATAGTCCAAACTCTCTCTCTTTCTATAAATAAGGATATCAAACGGGGACAAATATAATTCAAATTTTAACGAGATAAAAAATCAAAATATCTAACCCTTATTTAGAAATATATAACTACATTCGTTTATTTAGAAATATTTTTACAATTCAAATTCGATAAACGATAACAAGATATTCAATAAGTATACGAAAAAGGGCCATATTGTCTTGGGAATATTTTCATTCTTTTAAACTTCCATCTTCCACCGCGGATAACGACTTCTAACATAGGAAGGGAGGAACTGAACAATAATTCGAAATTTTGATTGCTTTTAAAGGCTTGCAATTATCATGTAGAAACTGCACTGGAGGTGCACTGAGAATGTCACTCAATTTGGAAAAGAGCAAGAAAAAGAACTAGATAAAAATAGTGACTGATGAATCTCTTCAGAGGGTTCACGTCAAAGGGAAGTGTTTCAAAAAATATTCCATAATCTACTGGGAATTTTAAATAACGAAAATCCTTTTTAAAATACGAAAAAAAATATTTGTGTGTGAAAACGAGGCAGATATTAAAACAAATATTTAAACTGTTCATCATCTTATGATTTAGCTAGTATTATAAAAATTAACAAAAATATAGCCAAAATGCAATGTACTCTCCTAAAATCGTGAATTAAACGTATAGATCTGTAAACTCTCTGAAAAAGACAAAACCTAGATAACTTCTTATCATTTTTGTAGAGCAGACAATTATTTTGTCAGTTATTTCCAACAAGTAAATCAAACCATGCTCCAAGTGAAACGAAAGGTGGTGTTACTCCCATGTGGGTGCAATTATTTCTAAATGGAATAGAGGGCAACCGCTATCCATAAACCTAATTTGATTTGATCGTCTTTTGGCAGGGTAAAAATCAATAAACACAGCCAAAGTAACTACATAATTTAGTCTTTGATATATTAGAGATTCTAGATGGTCACTGACGATAAAACATATCATATGAGTTCTTTATGTCAAAAGATCAATACATTTTGTAAATCTTAATGCAATTTAATGATTATTTAGTTTTTCAGAAAATATTATTATAAATTCTATCAACATAAAAGTAAGTTTTGAATCTTTAAACAAATTATTTTTAAAAAACAGTTCATTTTAATCTCCCTAACCTACAATTACTATCTGTTCTTTTATTTAATAAACATGAAAAATGATCTATCACAAAATTAGGAGAAGTGGTTAAATGCATCACATTTTGACACTAAATATGTAAACATCTGTTGCGGTACTGAAAATAAGGTGATCAAGTACAACAATCTAAAGTCTACGCTAAAATAAAATCCCAATTCTTAAAGTATAGTAGGCACTTTTAGATATACAGGGACAGTCGCGTTTTAACCCCGCCGTCTATCTAGTAATCAGTGTATACATGTGTAACTACTGCATATCTAGCATATCATTGGTATAGGCTATCAAGATAGAGTTTATTATCAAAGTTATTATTAGCAGAGTGAATGGATCCGGGGCTCAGGGGGAGATAAAACCTTCCCGTCTTGTATATTTATCTCCTTTACAAGATCGGCTTAAAAAGTTCAATTGATTAAAAAAAGTGCTCGTTCCTTGTAGAAAGTATGCCCTTTATAGCGTGAATAGGTAAAGTGAACATGTTTATTGCAAACTGGATTAATCATCTCAGTGAATTCTTCCACCAAGAAAAGATAATCCAGTACATACGTTGATTTATCAAAAAGATATTTAAAAAACCTTTATTTTTTACACATACCCTTGTATAAATTAATCAATACTGGTATTTTATTTTAACCAAGAAAGATTTCATGCTTTGGTTTACAGAAAAGGTAACTGGATATTTCTGGGTATGAATGATCATAAAACAACAGAGGAGAAATAGCCGATCTCTTAGGAAGCTAGTAATATTGATTTCGATCTGAATTATACACTCATATACCACATTCATTCTTCAACGTCTGTCCTCTATCACTGTAACTAAATATCCAACATCCAACAGCTAATGTGAGAATAGACGATTAAAGCATTTTAAATTCCTCTGAACTGAGAATACTGAGCGCAGACAAAAATCTCTTTATTCATTTCAACCGTGGCTCAATGTAGGAAAATGTACTTTACTCAGCTGTCATAATCAGAGTGTAGTATAGGTACTTTCCCAAGGCAGTATATACAAAACGCAGAAACAAAAGAGCTGACTGAAAAGTTATCGATCTCTTAAAAATGAGAATTAATGATTACAGAATTGGATAGAACGTCGCCGTCCTGATATAGTTGGCGGATTGAATAAATGTTTAGTTTAAATTTTAAAAAAATAGTAGTTCAATTTATTTATACAAAACTGGCATCGGTCTTTTGAAACTTCATTGTTTTAATAATCAAACGAGAAACGTGTCTCAATACACAAGAAACTGTACAGAGGCTGGTTCAACGACTAAAACAAATAATTATACCGAGCTTATATTGTAGGAGGTGATGAAGGGTAGGTTGTATAGATAGGGTTGAAAAACCATCTTGCCCTTGTGCAAATAGAAACACTTTAAATCTATTCTAATAATATGCTCGCCTTTCGAATCTCGCTGCAGTTGCATTTTTAATTGTTAAAAAACAACAACCCAAAAACCTCTAAAGAAAGATAGAAAGACTATATTTCAATCTGTCTGTATTGTATTCTGCATGAGATGGCGTGCGTTAGTTTATTATAGTTATCCAAGAAAGAGGTTCTAGCTAAAGTTTATTACAAAACACACCGTTAATTGAATAATATAAAACTCATTTTAAAATAGAATGTTGACTATAATAAAGGCAAATAAGTTTAAAATGAGTAAAATAATGACGATGCTGATCGATATTCATTTTCAGAAAATACAACCTTTATACTTTATTCAGAGTGTAAGAATGAAAACTCCACTCCCCTCCTGAGGAAGCCAGAAGTACACTGTAAATCTGTCCATTATACAGACTTCTATTTCATCTAAGTATGTTAGAGAATTGTTCAGAGTAAAGGACGTGTTAATGAATTACGACACAGGACCTGCTTGGAGCACCGAGTTAAGGTATATGTTTGATGTCTATCATTATAAAACACTTGACAAAAAATGTATTCGTAACACTAAATTCGACCTGTGCTATAGCAGGTTGTTTCAGGACAGGAATTTACTGCTGGAAGATATTATAAATAGTATATTTGAAGATAAGTTGAAATAAAACATCTATAGCTATAAGGTCCAAATTGCGATTAATCGTAAGGTATATAGTGTGGTCTTCAACTATGAATCATATATGGAGAAAAAGTATAATTTAAAAAAATAAATTTCTGCATAAATTGAAATAACATGAATTAATTTTTTTAAACTTTAGATATAAACTGTTAATTTAACATATATAAATTTAATTAAAAGTTTTTAGCAGTATTCTAAGGAAATGCAGGGGAAATCATATATTTAAAGGAAATCAATTTCCTACCAAATAAATTTTGTTTAGTTATGTAAATCAAAAGCAACTATAGAGTGTTTTGACATAAAATCATCACATCAATTATTCAATCTGTCTGTAATCTGATAAGTTTTGTAAAATACTACTTATATCCTTAAATTGCACAAACTATAAATCTCAATTAATCCATAATAAGGAAAATAAATCAAGCGGTTACAAAGCAATGAAACATCGAAAATAAAGTGGGAATATCGCTACAAATAAGTAGAACAGTAAACACAACGTTACCACATATAATCGGAAATAAATTTTGTGAACATCGCACGGAGACTGCTTTGCCACTGTTTTTCATTAGCAAATATAAACGGAGGATTTCTAAGCATGACATGACCTCAACAAGGCATTATAATCTAACTTCACACAAGACTGTTTCATAAAGATGAAAGTTAAGCTCTCTTGTTACATTTTGTAGATTCCGTGCAGCTACAAATAATGCAAGCAACATTTATGTATTTATCTATAAGTAAACTTTTATAATAAAATATAATCAGCGAATATGTTACATTTATTGTACTAATATATTGTCCTCTGTTGTTAATGTTATAACAACAGCAGAATCACACAAAATATCCCAAAAAGGTTAATGGCAAAATTAACCGACTTATTTCAATGACCATAAAATCTTTTTTATGGTATTTCTAAATAACATTATGAAGCCGCACCCAGTTACACTAATTAAATCATATACAATAATAGGCTTTGAAAAACGTCCAAAGAAAACATCCGCGCCATAACCATACTGAATATATTGCACTAACGGAGCCAAATAGCATATGGAAGAAGACAATAAAATACAATCGATGCAGTGTGGAGATAGTCGGCGGAATCGTATAGGAAGGCTTTTATGTCATTCCGTCAAAGACTTGTACGTCTTGTTGGAATAAAGAAATGCTATATATTGCCATAGTTGCATTGAGTACAGATTAATTAATAATAAGACGGTTCTTTTTATTCAAATTGGTCTTTCTTCTCAACCATATGGTTAATTATATATTGTGACGATTTCATTATCAGGAACCTAAGGGGTTAAAATATAAAGACCTGTAAAGACATGCGCAGTTTTCGGAACACTTATAAAGAATAACAAAATATATAGAACGTTTAGATTTGAGGAAATAGTCTTATTTTAACGCGATCAATTTATTAAAAAAATATTACCATTGTACGAAAAAATAGAAGTTGAATGAATAGCTAACAAAATTAAAAAATAGATCTAGACCTTTTGTCAGAGTATTATTTGTACATATTAAAAACAATAAATTATATAATCTAAATATGCAATTATTTCTCTGTCCCTCTATATATAAATATAATGCGGAGCCAAATTAGATGTACATTTATTTCTCAGAGAGCAACTCTTGAGAATTCACGGTATAATGTAAAGACATATATAAGTGTACAGATCCAGATCCCTGCAGTCTAAGATAAGTGACGAAAATTTTCTTTTCTGTATACCGAGAGTATTTCCGCGTGATCGACTCTCGTTACTCCATTAATGACATCTGCATACAGAAGCAGGGAATCAATTTCCAGCAGAAAAATAACAAAACTTTCATTTGTTTAGACACGCGACTAAAATCGCTTTGGAGTGAATTTCTGTGGATAACAGATTTCTATTTTTCCAATATATTACTTCCCTAAATGTATCCATCAAGTAAATATATTTCCGAAAAGAATGATAAGCATGAGTCAGTCAAATAACGAGTTACATTGAGCAACATACAATCAATTCTATTCCTGCAATATTACAAATTATTTGATATTATTCTATAAATCTAATATTCCAAATCTATTCAAATGAAATCATGCTGCAAGTTCAACTTGACACAGATAAAATTCCTACAGCATGTTTTGAATCTGTATTTACGTCAACGTTTTGCTGACAATCACTGTGCTTATTTATTGTTAATACAGTGTGCTAGCTTCTTCAAGTCAAAGTACACTTTTAACAATTCTACTTCATATACAATCTTCAATTATTCACAACCTCTTGTCTAGCCATTCGTCATAAAAACAAATACCAATTTGAAAATCGAAGAAGCCTTAAATATTATAGAGATAATCGTTGACGATGATAGATATACAATCCAATGTGCAGAATTCAGTGACATAAAAGACAACTCAAATCATTACAAGGTAAAATTAAGTCAATCTGAGAAAAGTTCATAATCTTAGAATCCTGTAAAGAATCAGGATGACAGCATATGTGCGGAAATCAAGTCTTAAAAAACTTGAACATCACTCAGATTTGTTTCCGCCAAAATATTTCTATTTTACTACAACCAATATAGCGCAAGCTGATAATAGAAGAGTTGCAATAATCTAAGTGGTTAAAGAAAAGGAATTACATAATCATCATTTTAGGTTCATGCAACATCTCAAAGAATTACAAAGAAACATAAAAACTCTTGAGAAGTATTTTATATGATTGAAGCAGCACTGTTCCATAA
>JAUZNC010054867.1:0-14582 GCA_034780395.1 Vannuccia rotundouncinata | reverse complement strand
AAATCAGTGCAGCATCGGCTTATGTTCTCTTATTTTGATTATAAAAATGCTGCTAAGGACTAACCATATATACCTTACTAATCAATTTTCAGTTTGAATAAGTACCTACATAGTTATATGCAGACATTTTGTGGCATTATTTTACGAATACTGACATTTTGAATTGTAAGTAAATAGATTTTATTTTTTATTTATTTTATGTATTTATTTATAAATCAGAGATGGCCCGGATCATTATTGTTAATCAATGTAGTTATGAATATAATAAAAAAGTTGTTACAGGTATATGACATTCATATATGATGAATCAAAAGATTTGTTGATTATTTGAACACTTTTTACTATTGAACGCTATATTGTTTAGTGTCATAACTACTGTAATAAAGAAGTTTTCAGCGAAAATAGAAATGTGTGTAGTTAGCACTTTATTGATTCTATAAACGTTCTTTTATTCAATTCCTTTCCAGATAATTAAATGAGTAATCCAAATAAATGCAAAATGTCAGGATGGGACAGACAAAAAGAATAAAAAAAACAGAAACTGTATGATGACACCAAAAGTTCTAACAAGTTATTTAAATATTTTAATATGTCTGCTTCCATCTCAACTGCTGTCACCCCATCTCAGACCAGCGCTTCCACAACCTTAGCTGCTGTCACCCCATCTCAGACCGGCGCTTCCACAACCTCAGCTGCTGTCACCCTATCTCAGACCGGCACTTCCACAACCTCAGCTGCTGTCCCCCCATCTCAGACCGGCGCTTCCACAACCTCAGCTACTGTCACCCCATCTCAGACCGGCGCATCCACAACCTCAGCTGCTGTCACCCTATCTCAGACCGGCGCTTCCACAACCTCAGCTACTGTCACCCCATCTCAGACCGGCGCTTCCACAACCTCAGCTGCTGTCCCCCCATCTCAGACTGGCGCTTCCACAACCTCAGCTGCTGTCCCCCCATCTCAGACCGGCGCTTCCACAACCTCAGCTGCTGGAACTCCTATCACAATTCTACAGCATTCAAGAGAAATATGAGTGCCTGTAGTTGCTCATCATCCTCTGCCTTCATTTAAATTTCCATATCTTTATATGGAGCTTAGAAGAATATTAAAAGATCCTTTTAATTTTCCTGGTTTGGAACGTGGCCATGGCTACATTATGATGAACAGCGTGATGTGGTAGTTTGTCATATATGTATTGTTGTATAAGTTGAACCCATCCATCAAAGCAGATGAGGTTTTCCTTTCCATGGGATATTGTCAATGGAAGAATGCAACAGTAACCTTCACTCAACACGCAAAAAGTAATAATCACAAAGATGCTTTGGCAGTTATTGTCAAACTACCTGAATATTCTTCTGATATTGGTAGATACCTCAATGCAGAGGTACAAAAGGCACAAGCCGGAAAACGTCATGTATTTCTAAAAAATATTGGCAAATATTCGATTTCTAGGACGACAAGCAATACCGTTCAGAGGCCATGAAACAGAGAATTCCAATTTCCACCAATTATACTTACTACGGGCAGAGGATGATCCTGAGATGAAGGATAATCTAGATAAGACAGACAAGTACACTTCGAAAGACATTAAAAATGAAGTGTTAAGGATAATGAGTTTACAAATATTACGAACCATTGCTGCTAAGCTACATAATGCAAGCTTCTACACCATCATGATTGATGAAACTTGTGATGTTGCAATGACGGAACAAGTTGTATTGTGCATTCGTTGGGTAGCATATTATCTAGAAATACATGAAGACTTTTGGGATTATATGCAACGGAATCAACTGGATTGAATCAGTTATTTCATATTATCAACAATGTACTTATCAGATTAAATCAATCTTTTAGTAATCTACGTGGTCAGTGCTATGATGGTGCCTCTGCCATGAAAGGGTGCAAAAATGGCGTAGTTCAGCAAGTAATGGATGTGCAGCTGAAGGCCCTTTATGTACATTGTCTTGGTCATTCTCTCAGTCTGGCATGCTCAGACACTGTGCAAAACATCACAATCTCGGTTGAATCATGTGATGATGTTAAATATCAACAAAGACGAAACTGATAAACTCGACTTAGTAAAGGTTGCAGAAACCTTTATTGAGGGTAGCACATACCATAAAAATTTGTTTGGGAACTTTTGAAGATTTATGAATAAGATTTATTTATCTGGTACCTCTTTAAACAATTTTACTATTGTATTGATGCTTGTTAGTCTACTATAAACAGAAAATTAAAACATCTATGTATTCTATGTATTTTAATTGTACTTATACCACAATATAAGTTTTTTTTGTATTATGTATATTATCTCAGTGACTTGCGTAGGTACATTTTTTGTAAACTTTTGTGGTGCGCCTATCACTCGTAAATTTACTCCGCCACCATTGAATATTGACCAGCTGTCAGTATCGGAAAGAATCGTAGTACATCTTTTGAATCGCACTGGTCTTTTGGACTCTGGCTACCACTGCCTCGTTGATAATTACTTCAACAGTGCTCAAATTACTTCTTCAGTTTCTCAAATCTAGATGTAAAAGAAATATAACAAACTTATAACTTTACAAAAAATTCTCCTTCTATTAGATTAATATACCTACATTTTTGTAATACTTTCATTTTAAGTCATTATATACACAGACTGGAGTCTCGCTTTTATCAAAGAAGGAACCTTCTTGCAGTGAGGTTTCATGACAAGAAGGATGTATTCTTCTTATCATCTTCCAACGAAGCTGGCTTAGTGCAGCACGCTCGCCACCTTCCCAACAATGTGATTGAGCATTTCAACCGTGCTTCACCAATTGAAGAATATAACCAGAAAATGGGTGGAGTGGACAGAGGCGACAGACTAATGAGCTACTACAAATCTGCACGAAAAAGTCTCGGATGGTTTGTTAAATTGGAAGTATTCATGCTTCAACGCATGGTACTCAATGCCTGCATATTGTTCAGGTAAATTGGATTTTATTTTTCTAAATATATAAATAAAATTGTTTATATATATTTAGACCACACTTTTTGTTTATAACTACAAAATGAACATTCACCTTCCAAAGTATATACCTATTTACTAAAAAGTATTGGTTGTGATTGCTTCATCATTGAATTACTACTAATAATATATTGCTGATTATACAAATATAAATAACAATATAGAAATAATAAACTAAAAAATTAAATTACTTACTTGTTTGAAACATACAATCTATTTTGATAATTCACATATTTGTTTGCAAATTATTTTTTGTATTTATCATAAAAGTAAATTATTATATATTTCTTTTTTTATTTTCAAAATTCTATTGTTGAAAAAAAATATTATGAATCTAAAATAAAATTATATATATTACTCCAAGATATTTTCATTCGGTCACAAACAAATTTTATATTTCACCCTTCCCAGTTATAAATATTATGTAATCGTATATAAACCTGCCCAATTAGTCCAGGCTTATAAGAAGAGTGTTTATAACAGCTGAAATATATATGGGCCGCTGATAGTGTCATGTATGATGCATGTGTCATGCATGTCATTCGAGAAATTATGTAATCATCATTGTTCTATTCACAACAAGCACAGTGGGTGGTATAGGTATAAGCTGGATTACAATAATTTTTCAAAAAGTTTTCTTACAAAAGATCATCATGACTATTTTCAATGAATGAGATAGTCCAATCATGTATGTGATTATGTAATAGATGCATGATTGTCAAAAGTCAACAGGTAATCATGGTCTTGAATGCACAATAGTAGTCATGTCCTATCTGGACTAATAATCTGTGATAAAATATCTGTTTATTTATATTTATATATTCATTTCTATAATAACGTAGTACTAGTACCTACATAAAAATAATATAAATATAATTTATATAACTCATATATATTTTACATAAAATTATACGATAAAAAAATATACAACAAACACAAAACCACTTGCACAACTTATTGTATTACTAACTAACACATATGACAATTATTTATCAATTTCAGCAAGGTGAAGGGCGAGGAAATTTCTTTTCTCAATTTTGAAATAGCCTTCATAAAGGCCACATTGCAGATAAACCCAGTGGTTTCAGCACCGGTTCCAGTGGTACACCTCCTTGAACTCATTCCCACAAATTAAAATACACCAAGACCACGCAGACAATATCATAATTGTAATATATTAGTTACATGTCTAGTGAACTGCACATATTTATTAGAATGCGGTACCAAATGAATTAGGAAATACCTATATCAAAGTAGTATATTATAATTATATAAATAATTGTAGTATGTAATGTAGTAGTTTGTAATTATAAAGGTTTTTTGATCGTAAATATAAAATGAATTATCTATATATAGGAAATGTATATAATATTCAAATATTGCTTGTAATTTGTAAGCCTTTTGTGGCTAAACTAAAGTATTTTGGTAAGACTAATGTTGCATTATGCGAAGAATGAGTGTGTGACAGACACTACAGGCATCACTTTATCCAATCATATTCAAATTTCGAATTTGAAATAAACTTGGCTAAATTTCATTTAACATACCCGCTGGAGAGTTAAAAATTGAGATGTGTATAGAAAGGGTTAAACTAATTTTGTAGAGACAGATCTATTTTGTAACATTAAGATTACATAAATTTTCAATCCACTTTCGAAGGTGTAATGGGGAGAAAATACCATTAAAATGTCCAGTTTTGAACTGTAACAGTATTTTGTCTAATATCAAAATATTTGTTAAGCATGCAACTACTTTACACAATAATAGTGATTTACTGCCTCAAAATGTCGATATTTTTTAACACCTCTCTGATAGTAACAATTGTATTGAAATGAGATTGAAATGAATTCTATAGATGGGAAACGCTGTAGAAAATATTTTGTCCCTGAATGAATTAATTCCAGTTTCAGTCATTTCTAGTTGAATATATGCTAGGGTTACAAGAAAAATACATTATTCAACAATCTGCAGTAAACTTTGCAATGCAGCAAAAAATAATTACAAATATTGAGCTGTTATTTAATCAGTTTCTCAGTGCAAAAAAAACATTTCACATGAACTTAAATTGCTGATGTCTCCTGAACATATCATATATATATATATAATACTATACACATTATAAGTCCACTGGTTTGTGTTTAAAATAATGTTTTTAATAAAGGGTCATAATCAGTCCAATTGAATAATACTTTACATTGATAATCCTTTTGGCTTGTGTGGAAAACCACATTTTTTAATGAGAAACATAATCAGTCCAATTGTTAATGTTATAACCCAGTTGTAGTATTTATAGGTAATTTATGTGATATGATTTCCAGATCTTCATCTAACTGATTAAGATGTTTGTTGATGTACTTCCTTAATTGATTAATAGTACTTATATCGAACATCTTTCATATCCCCCCCCCCCCCCCCATATGAAGAAATCTGGTTGTCTGTTGGTTGAGGAAAATCTGATACCTTTATTCAAAGAAATAAAATAAACACATACATCATATTTTTTTATTCCCAGATACTTTTGAATATGATTTGTATTATATGATGCTAACATTACAATCAATAACTTAAAACAATTAAAATTATCCACTACTTTGATTATGTTAAATTATATATTATAATATATTGTACTGGTCTCCTATAATGTTAATTTTTACATATTTGTTGAAGATATTACTTCCACCTAGAGCAGCTGATGGCGAGGCTCTTGTCCTCAGTCAGTAGCCATCTTCCAAAAGAATGCATATCTCTGTTCAATGAAAGAATGGATGGATCATTGGACTATTGAGTGGGCACCACGATCACTGGACTTAACACCCTTGTACTTCTTCTTATTGGAAGTACTTAAGAATTGCGTGTACAAAACGAATCCTAGAACCATTTGTGACTTACGTATAGCTATTACCAGAGAAGTAGAGGCATTAGCTACTGATATTAACTTGTGTTACAAAGTGTGTATGTCTGTTGTTGATCGTATGGATGCATGTATAGGCAGTAAAGGTTTACATTTCGAACATTTAATCAGAAAAGTTTATTTACCATATTAGTTTCATGTTATGTGTGTAACTGTTTAATTGTATTAAATATATTTGTATAACTGTTTAATTGTATTAAATATATTGGTTTCTTGAAGTGTAACCTTACTTTTGGCAAACACTGTATATTAAGCTTTATTTGCATAATTTAGTTTATCATAATTTATCAATAATTATTAATGTGGTTGTGATTTTCATAATGTGGTTGTGAGAATGGCCAGCATTGAACTGCAAACAATTAAAGAGGTATTACGTGTTGTAGTTAGTGTATATTATTTAATGAATCTTTCATACCCCTCTAGTTATGCCCAATTGAAGGGCATTTTTCAAGAAATGCTTCTAAAATAAAAGTTTAGCCTAAACCAAAGAAAGTAGTCAATTTTATTGGTTAGATGAATCTTTCCTAACAATACATTTTCCCACTGAAAAAATACTTCTAATTGTGAACTCTGTTATTAGCCTTTATAAGTACATTATACATACATTAGATATGTATATAAAACTTATGTAATAATTTACTGTTTACAGTTATTCTACTATCATAAGTATACTGTACTTTCTATCAGTCTCCTATCAGATCATTTCATTTAGAAAATAACCATATTTTATGCAATGTTAAATAATGTAAATTAAATTTACAGTTCCTTTTACTTATATAAAACATACATATGCATTTTCATTAGCATTTACATGTAAAGTACATTAATTATTTTATATTAAATGTATAGTTCATTTTACATATGTTTACTAACATAAAACATATATTTTATGTGATATATACTGCTCACAATCCACAATCCTACTACTCTTATTTCATCATATCCCTTTGAAAGTAGTATGTAATATGCATTTCTATTAGCATTTGATAAGTACATAAATTAATGTCAATTACATTTATGGTTCATGTAACATATATTTTATGCAATATATACTACTTAAATTCATAGTATTCTTATCTGAACATATCCTTTTGAACATCCATATGACGTTAGCTCTGATTTACAATATAACACTAAATATAATACCATTTTGATGTTACTTTAGATAATTATAATGCCGTGTAGAATAAAACGTCATAATAACACCATAAAGGTGTTATATAATGCCATAAATGCTATTCCTTTGTATCCCGACGGCTTGTTTTTTTAAATATAAAGTCATAATTTTTTAGTGTATACTTTTTTTAAGTTTTCATCATTTTATTGATTGATTGATTTATCTGTCGCACCACCTCCTGCCCCAGTTGATGATGAACAGCCTGAGGAGGTTGTGCCCCCTGCTCCTTTACAAGATCCGGCTAACTTGGCTCAGATGCAAGCGGAACTAGCAGCTTTGCAAAATCCTGCACCTGCCAGACCTGCTGCCCCAGCTCCCCGCTTAGGAACACCTCGCCCCAGAGGTCCCGGTCGTGGTGTTCGTCAAGGACGCGGAGCCAATAGATACGGACTCCATTCTATCGCTGGTGGCAATGGCACAACTGTTGTGCCCCTTAATGCACCTTCCCCAACTGGTGACTCTAACATTTTTGCCTATTTGCGCAAGTTTGGGTTAATATCTGATGACCATTATGAGCACATTGCTGCACATAGTGCAGTAAGTAGTGCAATCTGTTTTTCCCCGCTTTGTTATTAATGCACCTCACCCTATTGCTATTGTAACAGAGGCTAACCCTGAAACCACCCTCATTTCTGCCGATCTTGGTGCTTCTTTTAAAGTAGGTGGCAAATGGGACAATCGCAGAGTTGCTTCTGTAATTCAAACTGTGTTTGCCATGTCACCTCCGGTTAGTAACTCTTTTACTAATGTAATAAATGATAAGAATGTACTCCCCAAATTACACTCTCTGTTTTCTGCTCTTTGGTTACTATTCTTTAAGAAATTGGCTTTTGAAGACAAACACATTATCCCGATCACTCCTGCTGTTGTTCCTTTACCAATTCGCAATTTGATGCAAGAAGGCGCACCCCTTGCCGCAGCAGTTAACGGTTTGGTTGCTGATTGTGCTAACGGCTACTCAGTATTTGACTTCAAAGATATGACTCAAATCGACCTTATCCTCCTTACTGCCGTTGTGCAAGGCGGCGCTTTTTTCACTCCTCCACCTGGAATGGCTGAACCTGCAGCTAGTGTTCTATCGTCTATTATCACGCCGACCTTTCATGTTAGAGTTGTATCGTTTGGACAGCCTATACCTGAGGTACTTTTCACACTCTTAACTGCTGAGAACATCCGGTCTTCTATCTTATCCCTCTCTACCAACCACAACCTGCAACGTGATTGCATGAGTGGATTTGTGCATGCTGTTGAACTTTGTTTTGGCCACATTTTTGACAACGGACAAGGTAATGTTGAGTATTTTTCTGCCAGCCTACAGTCTCGATTTGTGCTTTGGCCTGAGAGCCACGATTCTAATTGGGCCATTAGATTGTTAGGCTATGGTGATCCACCTGCTCTATCGCCTATGGAATCTGCGGATTGGGTAGCTCTCTCTTTGATGAATGTTATCGACATGAACAAAGGTGGAATAGCTATCGCTTCACTTATCTCAGTCGGAATTAGCTCGACTTTAAATCAGCTTAATTTCGGTGGAAACGAGATTTTCACTTATGCAACACGTGCTTCTGCCGATGTTTGGGCAATGGGCCATTCATTGTTTAAATTCAAAGCTGCTAATCACATGCCTCTCGTCTACGTGGGAATGAGAAAATTCATTTCAAATTTGACTACTTGCGTTTTACCTTATGCTTCTTTCACAATGAGCGGATGGTCAGCGAGTCTTGTTCAAGGCGCCATCGTACAATGGCAAAGGTGGGATGGAGAGTATGGTGCATATATACCATATCTCGTTAGCCCTTTGGCTATTGATTGGTTGTGGAATGAATGCTCTGAATTGTGGGGATTTATCCAGGGAGTTTTGTTAGCCACCAGAAGAACTGGCTGGTTGGTGGGCCGCCTTAGGTGCTGCTGAATATACCGCAGCAAACCAAGCCAAGAATGCTTTCCTTTTCGTTTCTTATGGAATGCTTGTTCTTAATGCACTAGTGCAACAAAGTTACGTCGCTTGTAAGTGAAATACACGATTTTCGAATTACAAATATATTTTCGTTTTATGCTACTAAAAGTTTACTAATTTGAGGATAATTGTACAAATTCATTAAATTTACCCAAATAAAATGTTCTTTACTTTTTAGATTCTGTCTTCAAGAACAGTAAAACAAACTAAACGATTTTTTGAGACTTCTCTAGAAGAGCCATATCTTTTTTACTTTTCAATTGACAAAACCTATACCATTTTGCAGTCAAATAGTTCGTCACTATCATCTGATTTTACTGGAGATGAAACATATGTTACTCTTAAGAAATAATTGTGATAGACACAAGGCACAATTAATTGCAGGTGGTAAGTGTATTTTGTATGATTAAGTGACAGTGACTATGTGTATCTAAAATTAGCAATATATTTTTTAATTTTACTAAATATTTTTCATTTTTTACAAATTTATTCTGTGTTTTCAGAATCCATGACAGAAATGGAGAAAAAAGGAAACGCCTTGAAGTTAGACTAGAAATGGATGACTCCATCAATTCCTTTAAATTTTTTAAATGCAACAGTAGATGGTCAAGGAGCATGCTTTTCTGGTTCAATTTGTCAGTCATCTGACATTGCTTCTGATAATCCTTTGAGTCAATCTGCATTAACTAATGATACTCAATCACCTGTCCTTATTTCTCCTGATTCTGAAACACCCATCACTCCTGTTAACAATCCTACTAATGCCAGTACGCCATCTAGGTCTATTCAGGGTGATACCTCTCAACTTTTTGTAAGTATTGATAGCATATATCTGCTTATTTGAAGTAAATTTTCTCTATTAAATATCCAGTGGCAGTGATGCACACATATTTTACATTCTGCTGCCATTGTTATTGGATCGCTATCATCTGTTTTCTAATGACTATCACTTAGTATAATGATTTACTTACATTATTCCATTTTAATGCACTAATGGGTCTTGACGGTTAGTACTTTAAAATGATTAAAACATTTCTTTCAACTAAATTTTTTTTCTCTGGATCTTTAGCACAACATGATGGCAGAAATTCGCAAAATGAGAAGACCTATAGAAAAACTAGACAACCATGTACAACAAATGGCTAAAGATATAAAGCAGGTAATAATGTTAATAAAAATATACTGCAAAGGCATCAAATTAATATTTAGAAATTTGTTTACTATAAAATTAATTAATAATAACTTCCAATGGTATTTATTGTAGAGTGAACTGAAGAAATCAAAATCGTCTGTAATGTAATTGGCCATTTTGAATCGGAATTTATACCAGCCCAAAATATACGAACAGCTTCCACGTCGATTATGCCATGCTCCTACACTGATTATTGAGGAGTTCAAGAGCCTGTATCCACAATCTACAAGCATATCTACAAGCCGGGAGAATCTACCTGCTCACATCTGGCCTTTGCTGACGACTTGATCTTACTAGTAAAATCTATCTCCATACTTCAGGAAACAATATCAAACACCACTATGGCTCTCAGTAAGTCTGATCTGAATTGTAACCTTAAACTCATGGACAGTCATCTGAGAAAGGCTAAGCTTCGTCTGAATGAAGATCGATCAGATAGAACAAGGACAACTAGATAATTTTAGTACAGGACAGTCAACGAGCTTTATACAGTATATTGTTTTGAAGGCCTACATTGCAGTTACAGTTGAAATCTAAATAGTCACTCCTAGTCTTTTGTTTGCTATGATTGGCTGTATCACTATTGATCAATTATCGATTCAGGCAATTGGCTTTGTTAGAGGGGATTCGAGGACAATTGTATAGATATAATTTTAGTTATCGTTATGGTTATTTTATAATCCTGTATAGCAAACAGCATGCCATATTTTCAAAAATCAGTGTTAAAAATTGTAAAACAAATTATAAAAGTGTACTTTCGTCAGCGTCATACATTACTGTGTATTCTCTACCTAGCAATCCAAATGAATGTGATCAATGGTATCACTTTGAAACTTTGTTCTCAGCTGATGTTGTCAAGCCCTTGTGCTTATTGATTGCTACAGTCCACTTTGAATCTACCTTATCCAAACACCGTAAAAAGAAAAATTGGACCCTTGAATGATGTGGGTAGCATTACTGATGCAAAGAAAATGCTATTATACATATTAGAAAAATTAAAAGGATTGCAGAAAACAGTTGCTCTAAAAATAGATGAAATATATGTGAAACCATCAAACCTCCCAACAGGAAATCATAATCTGGGATATTCTGTCGATGATCCTTCAAAACCTGTAAGGACAGTCTTAACGTTTCTGGTTGATCCACTGATGGAAGGTGAGTCTTTTGTTTTGAGATGTATACCAATTTTTTCTCTGAATGCTGAGTTCTTTTACAAACAGATCATTGCTGTGATCAAAGTAATCCATGATTGTGGGGGAACTGTTCTTCTAATAATCACAGATTCTTTATCTACAAATGTTAAATGCTTCAATTTAAATGTTAAATGCTTCGTCCCACATCCAATCAACTTGAAACGAAACGTCCACAGGTTTTGTCAGGGACTGAGGCCGAAAGAACCGTTAGATTTAAATTTTGATGTAAGTATATTGCATGATTTTATCAATTTTAAAAAAAATATATATTATAGCTATTTTCAGAATGATATGGACTTTGTTGGGCCCAATTTTTACAATGGAGACATGATTGTTGGTGAACACCGACATCTTCTGTTTGCAACAGATGCTCAATTGACTATGTTGCATAAAGCTCACACTTGGTATGTGGACTCCACATTTAAAGTGATTCGACCTCCATTCCAGCAACTGTTCAGTATTCATGCCTTTATTAGGCAAGCAGGGAATGCTAAACAGGGCCACAGTTGTTTTGTTTTATGAGTAGGTACCGGGAAAAAAAGACTACAAAATGGTAAACAAATTGTTTGATTATTCCATGTGCTGTTGTAATACTTACACAATATTTGCAAATTTTTAATTCTCTTTCAGGTTTTCCGAAAAGTCCAAAACATAATTGGAGATCATGGCATGCATGTAGAATGCACTGTGGTGGACTTTGAGAAAGGTAATTTGCAAAATGATATTATAATGATGTATTGATGCAGCTAGTATATAAGTGGATTATTTACATTCAACAGGCTGAAATAGAAATCTATTAAGCATTATTAAAACTATTATATGTATATAATGATTAGCTCTTTATGTTATGATTGCGCAACAATTAAGTGACTTTGCTCTACTGTAATTATGAGGCAGAAATATATTGCATAATTTATGTATGTAAAAATAATATCCAGTAGTTTGGGAGCTTTTAGTTTGTATATATATGTTGGCGACCATTTGTGGACATGTCCACAATCAGTCCACTAGAGCCTTATTTGTGTAGTGCTTATAAGTGTAGTTCAATTGCTGAAACAGAAGAATGCACACGGAATAGAACATCATTTCATAAGTATATTACATATTTATTATTTTATATATTATTTCATACTCTCTATGACTGTACACACAGTGATTAATTTGTGGCTTCAACAATAATGTAAGTATCATAGAGTTCCCATGCCATACTTCAATTTTACTTACATTTGCTTATTTGTCTATGTCTATGAAATGTGCGGAATTCGGTTTTGGACAATGTTTACCAACCTGTAAATTTAGTAACCAGCGTGTAAGTAATATGGTTCATTTTTTGTTATATTTTAAATCTACCTTTCTTCTATTAATACCTTTCCTCATTCTCACAGCTGTCAGGAGTTTGGTGTGGATGAAGACAGTGTTGGAGTTCCAAATATTGCCAGTTTAGTAAGAAGTGTCCAAAAAGAATGCAAAATAGCAGACCTGTTGAGCCGAGAAAAGTGGATTTTTTTAACTCCTGAGAGAATTTGTGCAACTGCCTCCGTATTCAATTTATGGTTTTATCAAGTACAAATAATGGAAAATTTAAGCATATTCCCTTAATGTTTGTTTGGATGTCAGGACGCGGAAAGGAAGATTATGAAGGGGTCTTTCAACGAGTTATCAATTTGTTTGAAGCAATGTCTGGGAACAATTACAGCTGATTTTAAAGTTGCTTTGTGGCAAGCATGTCGGCAATTGTTTCCCAATGCAGTAATTCGTGGTTGTAGTTTCCATTTCGCTCAAGCTTTGTTTAGAAAGTTGCATGTAAATTAAAGTGTGTGTTTCGTTTGAAGAATGGGAAGCACATATTTATTTGAATATTTCGTAAAGTTAAAAATTACTACGTCATTCGGTTGATTATTATAAATATATGGAATACAAATTTAATTATTCATTAGAAATATTATTATTAGTTTCATTTCATGATTTACATAACAATTGGTGTACATTTTTGTTTTAAAACATTACTATTCACGGAACTTATTGTATTGAATAATACTATTCTCGTATTTTGTACAATTTCTGATATACATGTCTAAATATATATAAACTGTTTATAAAGATGATTTCTTTTCATGAATGTTTAATGTTATACGGAATGAGTATATAACTATCTTAAAATAATTTACAGTATTTTAGTATTTATATTAACAACAAAATAGAATGATCTGACCTTCTCCATCTTGTTTAATGATTGGCTCACACAATATACTCTCTCCATTAAACATCTGTTCCCGTTATATTGCACTCCTTGTTACTGTATAACTCATTCTTGTCTTATGATTATGTGGTTGCACACGAAAATTTAAGATTTTAATAAATCAATACAGCATCGGCTTGTGTGTTTTCTCTCTTATTTTGATTAAAAATGCTGCTAAGGACTAACCATATATTAGAATACTTTGAAGATGGAATAAAGATTGTTGGTAATATTGTCTTGCAGTAATCGCCCAAGGAATATTTAGACCTTCAGGAGATCTTGACGTTACCATCAGAGTAATTGAAATTACTCCACACTGTTGAAATATATTCAGAAACTTAGGTATATCATATTAGAATACTTTGAAAGTGGAATGAAGATTTTTGCAATCATAACATGCAATTAGTGCTTCAATCCATAATCCCTGAATACTTCAAAGAACTTGGGATTTTGATATTGAAGTTGTCAAAATATCCTGAATTTGAATAATCTAGTTATTATTTCAGAAGAAATTTTATACTTTCTATACTTTTTGAAATAAATGTAATACATGTGTTTCTTATATATTTTCCTTATTCAGATACAATACTTATTGTGTAATTATAATCAAAATGTCATCTAAGGATATGTTTTATGATGAGGAGCCAAATAGCACAGATTGTGATGATGTTGATGAGGACGATGGAGAAGATTATGTTGGTGAAGAAGATGAAGGAGAAGTAGGGGATGTAGCAGAATCAGAAGTAGCGGATGTAGAAGACGTAGATGGATCTGAGGAATCACATGATTATACAATTTGTTTTACAATGTTACAAAATTATTTAAATCTTTTTGATACAAATTTTTCACAACTCACAATTCGAAGTTCTGGGTATGATATATAAAAATGACTTATTCTAATTTTGTGGTAGTAATATTTTA
>JAUZNC010054856.1:0-14582 GCA_034780395.1 Vannuccia rotundouncinata | reverse complement strand
CCTCCAAAATATCCTTGCTAAATGTCAGTCTGTTTGCGGTCGGAGGTCGAGCGCCTATCAAACTCGCAGGTACTCCTTTTCCATCTTTAGTCCATTTAAAAGAGATGGAGTCTCTGTTTGGATTTGCTTTATATTCCACAAGCAATTCTTCATCCATATCTTTGGACACCTTATTAAAAGAGGTACTTTATTGAGAATAATCTGCTGTAACTGTACCGAAAGACGCTTTAAGATTTTTAATAATAAAATGTGATCTATGTAGAATATACAAATTAAAAGGTTTTGGGTATGGGGACGAAAAACCCATTGTGGTCCAGGTCCATGTTATTGGGGTAAAGCCCCTTGAACATTTGAACAAAATAAAAATATTTGGTATTTTGATACAGATAATTCAGTATATTATGATTATCCTCTGATATATAAATTTATATATTTCCTCGTGAAAATATGTAATGGCAGAGTCATAAAAGACACAACCACTTCCGTTTATATTATGGTTCAATCGATCTCATGAAGACACAAATTAGGACGAGTGGCAACAACGTAAATGTGATGTTTTTAGCAGGATTTATTTACTTTATTAGCTGTATTAAATTTTCTGAATTTCTAAAAACAACACTTACCAATCCTTTTCTGTAAACAATTGTTTCGGAGATTGGAGATATGGCTGTTAACACAGTATCGGTGTAAGAAACATCAAACTTGAACGATGGTCCTAAGGCTTCTGTCTTATCACCATTCCAATTTCCGTACATAAAGTAAAAGGTTGCATGTGATGGATATTTGCAGAATATCATTCCGGGAATTGCATTTTTATTTAGAGGCAATTGACGAATAGATAAATCCCCTGAAATTGTTTAAAGTATAAAATTAATATCAATAAAAGTACAGCCAGTGTTCGTTACAATTTGTTAAGAGCAAGTAACGACATTTTCAAGATTCAATAAGAAATTCCAGTACCTTACTCGTACATTGTACTCGTACTCGTACAAAGGAACCAGCAGTGTTTACATAAGCGGAAAAAGAAGTAATCATGACGGAATATGCAAATATGTGAAATAATGCATTTAAAGATTCGGGAGGCTAAGTGGATGGCGATAGGAGTGAAAGGAAATGCTGTTGATGGTTATACAATAGAGACTGGAACCAAGTCAATTAAAAGTGGACTGATTTCAAATCGTGTACGAAGAAAAAGGCGGCCGAAGAGAAACGAGAAAGAAATAAAGATTGGCGGTTTGAAGGTATGGTTTTTGCATAATTATTATCTCCAAGGTGCCAAGCAGTTTCAAATTCAAAATTGTTGAACTGCGTAGATAAGTTCGAGTTTAACCATTTAATAAATCGTTGCCAATTTGCTACAAATAATTTGTAAAATCACTTGGTATCAGTTGTCAACGCTCTGATAAAAAAAATCAGTTGTCAACAAAAAATTTGTAAAATTCCCTCCATCCTGCTGAATCAGCTGCGTCCCTTTCACAAATGATGTTAGACAAGATAAAAATAATTTTTCTGAAAGTAATACTAATCAAATATATTAATATGTTTGTTGTAGAAAGAATGATAAAAGAGGACTAAATAATATATGAAATGCAGTATTAAGGTTCGCTATTTATAAGAAAGTATTCTTATATTAGCAAATATTATTACATTTTCTCATTTTGCTTATAAGAAAAATTATTCGTTGTTAGCAGTTTGCAATGGTATATGCTATACTATTATCCGACCAATAAATATATAACATTAAATTTACATATTTATTTAAAGTCACAGAGTTAGAGGAACGTGTTTTATGAAAAATAAAATACTACTATTTCTTTACAGTTTAATAAAGATTATATATTAATAGTTACAAAAAAATGATTCCATGTTACTTATTATTTCAAATAATTCATTACAGATTTGATATTTATTTTGATACAATAAGTAAAGTTGAAAATGTATGTGTAATTAAATTATGCACAATAAACTATTCTCCATTTGACAACTCCATTTCCGTATTTCTCAATAGCTGATCAATACCAATAGCTGTGAATAATTAAAAGTAATGTTTCAAATTTATAATAACTACATTTTTCGTATTTTAAAATTCTTTATAAATGACATATTATGACATACAGTACAATACCACATATACAAATATATTTATTTATAAGTGCCGTTTTATGTTCACTGTTTGTTTGCTATACTATAATAATTCTTCCTTGAATCATGACATATCATGAATATATCATGCATTATTTTAGTAAAGTGTATTTTTTAATTTTATGAATAGTAATATTATTAATATATTGATATTTTAAACATTATTTATAATACAATTACATTACATAAAATATTTGTGTAAAACTTTTTTGTGTTCGTTATCTTTATTATCAAATTTCTTTATACAAACAACATTGGGGAATTGGAATACTAAAAATAATAAAAGTAATTCTCCCTCTCCCGGTGTGAACAATTTATTATTTTTACTCTAAACTTTAACTATAAATTGAAACAAAAAAAAGAAAAGAAAGTGAACAACTTTCCATAATTTTTTTATATTATAGTCTAACAATTCTTGAAAAGGGCATCTGTAATATTTTTTTTGGGGGGAGGGGATGTTTTGTAACTATTTTAGAGAATACCTTACAAACCTTTGGTGCTAGCTGAGACAGAAGTCACGCCCTTTTCAAAAATCCTGGATCCGCCATTTGGCGCGCATTTTGTGTCATGAATAATTAATGAATCAATATATTGATTTACACTGCGAGAATAAGAGGCCTTTGATATTAATATATACCGTACCGTATAGCAGAGATTTTCGACTTTATACATGAAAGGCATTATTGGTTATTGTTGTTAGTCTCATGGATTTCTCAATAAATTAATTATTTCCTTTAACTCTTCCCTTGAAAGGCAAAACTTGTCTAAAAGTTAGTGGTAAGGCATATAATCAAACGGATTTAGTTTTTCGAACATATTACGATCACGATTAACTTTGCATAAAGTCAGCCATATTATACGTACAAAAATGAATGATTTAATAACATTATTTTTTTAATCTACGATACGTTTTTTTACCTCTGCTTCGTTTTACGCATCATTGGTGAAACATTTGAACTTACGAATGTTTGCAAGACTAAGATTGATCGTATAAGAACATTCGTACGACTGACGTAACGCAAGAATGGTCTTCTGATCATTCTTTTCTAAGATTGTTTTGTTAAACGGGTCCCAGATATTATTCAGTTATAGTTGACAATTAACGATTTCAAATGTCCAGAAGCGCCAAACAAATCATAAAGAAATCTGCAATATGTCAGTAATATAATATTATGATTTGAAGAAGAAATTACGTATATACTAATAATCGTTCAAGGACTAATAAAAATATATATGATCGAACTTGAAATTGAGGGTCACTAAGGGTTCTAAGAAATATACTTTTAACATATCATAGTGTCTCCAAAGATATATTTAGAACACTTATTGATCTAAGAATTAAAAAGAGCCTTCATTAAAACCCAATTTATTTAGAACACATCATAGGACTCCTATTTTAATTTAGAACACTGAAGGGTGTGACAAAAACGGTCAAAAATTTGCAGTGATCACTTTAATTATCTTTACCATATAGGAAAAGGAGTTCATTAGAACATTTGAATAGCAATAAAATTTTAATTTTCAACATACAAAGGTTGTGACAAAAGCGTTTCAAACAAAAAAATGATTACGTATAGTTATGGATCCCCTAACAGATAATCTAACTTATTCTAAACATTAACTAACAATTAAAGAATAATGGACATTATAAATTCAAAGATATATTATAAATTCAAAGACTTTTCAAAAATATTTACTAATGTTCATAGTAAATTCTAAGACTTTTCCATAAAATGCTGAAATGAATTTTTGCAATTCAATACTTTTTCATTTTTCAAAAACCAAATATCGTATAACCTGCATAACTAATATATTATTTTTTATAATAACATTTTATTAGTATGAAGTAAAGATCACACAATATTGACTCACCTGTCGCCGTTACATCAAAATTTTCCTGGGCTATGAAACTCGTGAGACTCTCTCCGTTCGTCTTACAAGTTTGAGGACTGGTCCATGTGGATTCGGTCACCGTACGACAGACATTCCACTCAAAAGTCTGACGGTACGCCTTATACCATCTTGGCAAAACAAGACCAGCAAAATGTTCTTTACAAGGAAGAATGAGCGGCAATTGTGTCAATTTAATGTCACGGAGACGCAAATTGTTCTGTTTCATAGAGTTAAACGATTTTTGTTTGATTAGTTCTAAAAATTGGAATAAGATATCCATTATAGCCTACAGAACATTTATGAATGTTAGGATGAGTTTAGAAAATATATCATAATTAATACAAATTCAACTAACAGTAAAAACAAAACAAAAATAAACACAATTTTAATGTGGTGATATCATAAAAAATTGTATAGATTCATTTTTAAACTAAATAGATTTCACAAAGTAAGTTGTAACTAAAAAAATAATAAATTTTAAATATATTTTAATTCAAAATTAATAAAATATATGAATTATATAGTCTAGGAGTCAAATTACTTCTGTAATAAAAAAAATAATCTCTAATTTCAACAAAGTTAGACTCGGCACTGGATCGGTCATTTTCAATTTTACAATAGTACAAACCCTCACCACCTTTATCGACAAAAGAAATTAAACCATTTTTCCAAATTAAATCCACAGAAAAGCCTAAAATAAATAATGTTATCATATAGTTATATTTAAAATAATAACAGCCTGATAATACAGAAAAGTGCTTACCTGTACTATTGTCAAAGTTAAAATTTTCAAATACAATTGGAGATTTAATTAAATGGAATTTTTTCATAGATTTAGTGACGTTTATACACACTGGTTTATTATCAAGCATAGATTTCTAGTTATAAGAGAAAAACATGTATTTGCTAAGCATATTAGCAATGGATCAAATGAAAAATTTAAAAAAAAAATGAAATATGTTAACATTTGGGAAAATTTACAAAATTAAATGTTGTCAAAAAAAATAAATTACATATAATGTTTTTAATTATTCATAATAAATACATATCGTTAATAAAACAAAAACAACATTTAATAACATATTAATACAATTTAAATTAATGGAATTCATCCCAGAATATCAGTGGTCGCAAATTAAATATGCATTATTTGGCTTCTGATAGTTTACGGTGGAAATATCTTCCATTAATTAATCTATGTCTAGTGTTATTTCGGAAGTTGTATATAAGTATAATAAGTGGATCATTTTACATCATTTTAAATCATCTTCACCAGTTTTAAAAGCAATTTGTGCTAATTATAATAATTAGTGTTGAATACTGAATTATTATATACTATGTTTATATATATATATATTTTTTAATATTAAATATTTCATATTTACATGTAATTATAAAAAAAATTTTTATATGTTTTTATCTAAATAAAAAAATACTTTGGTTACCGAATACTACATTTGAAACCTATTGGTATGTATATATATATTTGAATATACCTACAAATAAACATAGTGTATATTTTTAAAATTCAATTTATTATAAAACATTTAATAATATATATTTTGTGTAATTGTCAAATAATGATATCATGAGTACTAATTTTTTTTAATTTATTGTTTCAGAACAAAGATAAAATTTTTCACAATTACCTTTAAGCAGAATTGGGCATCCTTGATTGGATAGTTTTTGTGCAAATGACGAACTTTACAATTGAATATAATGGTTGGTCTATATGCCTTATGAAATTTAAACTTTTCAACTTTTAAAAATACTTGTGAAGAACTGTGTACATCCACCCAGGCAAATTCATTGCCTGGTGGTTGGTCAACTTTCACAAATTGGGGTAGTGTCTCCGGAGCAAATGCTGTGAATGTATTATAATATGAAGAAGTCCATAGAGTAATTTAGTATATCGAAAAGGTATTATACTTACAGAAATTGCATAAACATAGTATTACTATGAATTGAATTGGATACATAGTTATTAATTAAAATTCTGAAATTTATAAAACATAAATTACATAAATAAATAAATAAATAAATACAGATTTTGTAAAATGTTATTACAACTTTTTGAAATATTTACATTTACATAAAACTAACACATTTTTAAAAAAATTATTATTTTGTTTTTAATCTAATTAAATCATATTAGAATATCAGAATTTCAAATCTTCATAATGATCGATATTAACAAAATTTTAAAATACAGATAGTGGCAGGCAAAAAATATAGTATATATATAGGAGCTCATGGGAGGTTGAATAAAAATATAGAGGTTGTCAAAGGCCTGAGCGACGGACAAGGCTGCAATAGAATTTCTTGCAAGATCAGGAGTAATTTTTTGCTATATTTAATTTGTATACACTCCTTCATTTGTGTAATTGTCCTGGTTTTCTGTGCGTAAACAGCATTTTTAACGCACCACAGAGAAAAAAGTATGTGGTTGTTATGTCAGGGGATCTAGCCAACCATTCCAAATGTCCCCGACATCCTATCCACCAGTCATGTATATGATTGTTCAACCAATTGCGAACTTGAGTAAAATTTATTGCAGTGGAGCCATCTATGAAACCTATGGACACATTTTCATATGCAGTCAGTTCCTTTGAAATATGAGAATCCAATCAGACAAGCACAAATTCTACAAATATTGCATTAAAGAGTTTATGGTACAAGAATAGTTTTTCCACAATCGCGTCTAGTGTAGGTTCCTCCCAAAAGTCCATATCCGCATAGCCAAAGGCAGTGAATATCAGGAGCGCCCTCTCATCCAAAATTGGGGGATTTTCGATAGAACAAAGAAAAATCATGAAACTGTGTGCAATTTCTTCATCAACTAGCCGAATTCTCGAGAGATATAGTCATCAATTGTAGGCAGGAGTTTTCCAGTAAAGCCATCATGTGAGAGAGTATCAAACGCCTTCTCCATTTCACAGCTCAAGAGTGGGGATTCAGACCAGGTCTTTGCAATAACATAAAAATTGACAATCTTTTTAATAATAATGTCTTTAAGTAGAACAGTATCAATATCCTGATTAGACTTGTCCCGAAAGAGTTCAATATCTAGAAGTTGTAACCATCCAGACTTCTTGACTTCATCCATGTTGAGTTTGTATTGACTGGACATGAGAATGTTGTATTATATTTATAGGAAACTCTTGAGAGGAAGGGGTGCGATGTAATTATTGGCCAATTATAGCTGACTGAATTAAACGACCCATACAAATGAGGCATATATAAGTATTAGGATAAAGCAGCTAATAATTTCTAATGCATTTTTTACATCCTTTTACAAAAATTTCCAAAAAATATATTTAATTAATTCATAAACAATTATCCTATTTTATCCCATTTAATAATACTTTAAATGGTTTAAAATCTTTAAAAATCGTTAAAAAATCGAAAAATCCATAAATAGTTTTAAAAATCTATAAAATCACTAAATATCCTTAATAACTTCTAAATTCTCAAAATATCTATAATTATTATTTTATAAACATTAATCGTATTTTATGGAATTTTAAAAAAAATTATAATAATTAAAAATCGTTTAAAACTATAAAAAAAATACCTAAAAATACATAACAACCTTTACATTCCTTAAATATCGTCCAATATATGATTACTATATTAAATATAAATATATATATATGAGAAGATTACTATGATTTTAAGAAGACTGTCCATACTTTAAAAGTGAGAAATCAATTTATTCTTTATAAAAATAATTTGAATTTTATTTTGAAACATAACAACACATACATTTTTTAAAAACCTCGTTACTTAGCAGTTTATTTGCATAAATTAATTCATTCTTTTGTCTTAATCCAGAAGCAATGGTTTTGATAAATCATAGTATGAAGTTCATCGAACTTTTGGCGGCTCGTTAGGTTTCATTTGTCGTTCAATTATCGACTCTGGTTTTAATGAGCTGTGTCGGAATGTTATTCTTCTTAACAATCTCAAGAAATCTAGCCCATCCAGTAGGTGGTAGAATTTTTATTCTTATCGAATCAAGTCTGGTAAGTTTGAATAATCAATTGAATCTCTATCATCCTCAGAAATGTGTCCATATCTATCCAACTTGATATTGAGAAAATAAAAATTGAAGTAGTAGTCGAACCTTGGTTCTACAATACTTTGGAAATTAATCAATTATTTTGATAGGAATGGTTTGCGGTGGTAGAGATGGAGTAGACGGGAGTTGGTAAAGGGGGTTTCGGTTACTGCTGATTGAGACACTTGATGTTCCCGCACCACTTCATCACGTCTGCGTTTTAGTATCACGCCCACGTTTTTGTATCACATACATTTTATGCTCTAAATCTGGAGACATATAGGTACCTAGTTTCCTTATTCTTCTTTGACAGATTTTCCATTGCTAGATATTTAGTTTATCGATTAAAAAACATGAATTGAAAATGTCCCTCCATGTTGCCTCTTTTGGATGCTTCTTCCCAGGTAGTATGTTTGTTCGATTGTGCATGAGTGAGATAGGCCTATTGAGGTTCATCACATAGTAGAATATGACTGCTAACTCTAAAGTAGTAAGGAGTCGTTTGATATAAGTCTAGAAATTGGTAGGCATAGGGATTATTACTAAAAATCTCCTTAAAGACTGTAGTGAGAAATTTGGAATTCCAAGGAAACATTTGTCGGTCGAATTGAGCCCGTAGAGGATTTAATATCAATAAAATGGGGATTTCTCCATAGACTGAAACACCTTGATAAGCGGGAGTACAGGCGGAAACGTCGCCTTGATAATATAGTCTGCAGAAAACGTCTTTGTAGCAGAGGGAGTAGAAGAGCAGACTGACCGAGAGACAACCGTCGGAGAGCTCGCAAGAAGTGAGAATGAAATCAAAAAATCCCACATCTTATTTACCATGATACTCAATTCTCATGTGTCAGAATTTAACTGGTATATGTGCCAGAATTAACTAGTAAAGGCGAACAAAAATTTAACATTTAAAGGAAAAGATTCATGAAATTTCCTGCTTTTCGATGCCTAATTAATTCTCACTGTCATCAGAGGATATCTAAAAAATGGATTGAGTAGGAGGTTTTTATCAGATTTCTAAGATGACTCACATGTAAAAAAAAATCAAAAAATGTCGTGCCTTAATTATGTTTTTAGCATAGATTTACTATCTTTATTTAAGTTAAACTAGATTGGTAATCTAGCTGAATGTTGTCACTTAGTAGGTATCGGTTTCTGTCGATCCTGGCAAAAATGCAATATTATTAGTATTAAATTATTGTTTATATGTATCAATTAAATATATATATTCTGTTAAAAGTTATTTTCAAATTATTTAACCAATCACAACTCTGGATTTGCCATACACGCGATGCAACATACTTTAGTATAGAAATAATTTAGATGTCCAATCTGGTTCTATCTATGGTTTTTAGTTGTAAAATTGAATTTTCCATATGCAATATAGTAACATTCATGACATATTCATCAACACAGCAATTTTTAATTTTGGGGATATTTAACATGTAACTGTTATTTTAAAAATCGTTCTAATATTTTGTTTAATTGAAGTAGATAATAGTACATTCGAATTCTCCATTATATGCTATTTAGAATAAGTAGCCATAAAAAATATTGAAATTCCTAATCAAAGTAATGGTAAAAATCAATAAGTGCAAATCAAGTATCGATAACTATAATCAATAAAAATTTTAATTATAAAATCAAATTCTCCATATGTTATTTAGTATTAATAGCCATTAAAATTAATGAAATCACTTACTGTCTTGATAAAAATCTGCATGGTGTAACAGTATTGGCAGCAATATCGCGACTGAATAAATTGGTCCAATTTTTTTTCTTCATATATTAATATTTTAAAATTTTACAGACACAATTTTCGCATAGAGGGAGATGACAACAAAATTGATACTTTTAACAAGGATAGCTCCACCATATTATGGTTTGAATGTGCAATGTTGGTTGGATGAGAACTTTGAAGGCTATGAATTGGATGATATGGTCTAATCAAATGGACTCCATGATACCCAAACTTGACACCTGATTTATTTGTATGGGGGGTAATGAAAGATCTTGTGTATAAAGATAATCTGTGAACCATTCCAGATTTTCAGAGAATTATTAAAGAGAAATTTGCCACTATATAATGACTTGGAGATGTGTTAAACAATGTGCTGCAGTGAAACCAGACTTCCTTCAGCTGTGGAATTTAATGAGGAGCATTTTAAATATGACATATAGCTAGTATTGTTTGTATTATATACAACATTTCATTATATTAATATATTTGTTATTAATAATATTTTGTATCACATAATATCTTTATATAATTGAAAAAATGTATTATTGTTACTTCTGTCTCACCCTGTATATATAAAATTATATAAATTTAATAAAAGTGAACAACAAGGGTGGTAGTCATGACCAGATTAGTAGATTTATGAAATGGAAAATTACACTTTTTAAAAATGTAGTTTTTAAAAATATAATACCTACTCAGATATTATGTTAATGTAGCCACTATACCTTATAAAGTTCAATTATAAATAATTCAGTAAACTTATTTATAGATTTATTTATCAATTTATTTAATTAATAATAAATATTCATTATTATTATTACTATCAGTTGTGCTATCTTTATTGCTATGCTATGTAGGAAAGAAAGCATTGAATGGTTACATGTAATTATGTGACTAGTATAACTTACTATGAAAAAATCATCAGCACCTAATTTTTTAAAATCTATTAAAAACAGATTGATAGCCCATTCAATCAGAAAAAAAATTTGGACAAATTGCTAACAAAGGTTTGATGATTGTTTATTGTAGATATACATCCCATGTAACACCTCTGGAAAGTCCCAAACAATATCATTGTCTGAAATTTTTAGTTTCTATTTTTGTGTTTTCCATATTAAAGAATAGGAGAAATATCTATGGTTTTGGGTAAATTTTGATGAAAACTATGATATAAAGGCAAAAAACATATTATTCATATTTGCTCAAATTTTTAAAAAATTGTTGTTGATTATTTTATACCTCTAAGTGTTTTCTACATATTACAAGCAAAAATTCTATATATTTTAATGTTTACTTTCAGATACATTTAACCCTTTCTTTACGAGTGACCCAACTGTTGGGTCATGACTTTATAATGTGATTGAAGCAAATAAATAAAAAAATAATCACTGGAATCAGTGTAGATTCGTTTAAACTATCTTGCTGGGGAAGTGTCATTTTCCTCATTATAAACACCAGCTGGACAAAGGGGAAAACATTCTCATTGGTTGAAGGCGCCTGTCACACTGTCCAGAATATAAAGGAGAGTGGAAAGCCAACTCTATTCTGATTGGTTAGACAAAATGGATGTTTTCCTATTATAAGGTTTATTAGATGATTCATGCTGTAGTTAGTGCTCACATATCAATTTATAATTTCCTATGTTGATTATACTTTTGGTCGCTTTTTATCTGACTGACTTATTATTCATTTGTGTATATAATCTAATTTGTATAAAGATTAGATTATTATCGCCTTTTGTAAAGATCTATTAGTATAATGTGCATACATGGAGAAAATAAATGACCCTTCTATTCTCTATGGTACTATGGCAAGTTCGTAAAATTAAAAGTCTTCATGCTTTGAATAATATAGGTACCTACAAGTGATAATTATTTTGAAATTTTATAAATTTTTACAGAGAATGTATAGATTGTAAAAGGGAAATTAGTAAAGGAATACATATAATTATATAAAATATAACATATTTGATTGATATATAGAATAGTGAACTGTATTTGTATTTATTATTAAGGATGTGTTATGGTAAGAAAATTTATAATGGTTGCAAAATCAAATGTATTGAGTGAGATATGCACTATTTCATATCAGTACTTTGTAATTATAAAGGTATTTTGATTGTAATAGTATTATAAAAATGTTTATTCAATTATGGAATGACTATAACAAACTTTTTGTGGCTTAAGTGTTTTGAAAAGTCTATTTAGATGTGCGGAGAATGAGTGTGTGACAAACAGGCAGTGCTTTATCCAATCATACTCAAATTTCGAATTTGAAACAAATTTGGTTTTATTTCATTTAACATACCATAAAGAAAGGGTTAAATATCAGTTCCTAACTCAATGTTAGCATAGAAATTGCAAAAAATAGACAAAAAAGACTATATTCAAATGTATTTAAAAGTAAATCTTAAACTATATTTATAGAATGTTTGCTTTTTAATATGTAAAAACACTTAGATGAATAAAATAATCAACAATTAGTTTTTTAAATTTGATAAAATATAAATAATACATTTATTTGCCTTTAAATCATCATTTTAATCTAAATTAAGTCAAAACAATAAACATTTATCTTATTCTTGAAAATGGAAAACACAAAAAAAGAAAATTAAAAAATGTGATGTATAGCAATTTGTCCACATTTTTGTAAATTTTTAGCCAGAATGACTAAACTAGTAGAATTATTTAAACAAAACACTATAATAAATATGTACTTAATATCAATGGAAGAGAAATAACCAAAGCTATAAATATCATGTTATCCTTCAGATATTTTTTGATCTTTTATATTGCAAAGAAATTCAATAAAAATATTTAATTGATATGTAATTAGTATTTCAAAATACTATTTCAATATTATAATTTGTACAAAAATAAATGCAGCAATGTACAATGGCCAGTTTTCCATATTTTGTGTGTCACATAATAAATAAAAATAAGAGTTCAAACCATTTTAATTATTTATATATAAAGTAGGGGAACCTAAATTATTTAGAAAATATTTATTTATATTGAAAAGGAGAAGTATTTTTAAGTAATTTTTAAAATCTCTATATGAATTCTTATAATTATGTTTATTATTTGAAAACTAATAAGAGTAAAATATGTTTTTGACATCTTATGTGGATTACATTAATAAAATTATAATTCAAATATTATCCATATGTTAAATTCTTATTTGAAATGGAAAATAAATAAATACTATTCTAAAAAAAATATGTCTGAAACATATTCCAGTAAAAAAAATACTTTAAAAATGATTTTTTCTTAGCTGTTAGAAATCAGATCTACATCTGTGACTAGCCTATTTTTATACATAAATTGATAGAAAATATCCAAATCCTCATCCTTGACATAGAGAAAGAAATTTTTCAAAAAAATATTAATTCAAGATAAATAAATTTATGTATGCTGTATAAATTTAAAAAATGTATATTGTGTAAAATTTTTATACTGCAAACTTCATTGCATTCTCTCTTTTTATTTTTATGTAAGTAGATACTTTCAGATTAGTAAAAGGAGTCTCTTTTAATAAAACAGAAACACACATATATTACCTTACTGCCTTTTCTATTTTATAAATATTATTATAATATTTGTAATAGAAAAAAATACGTTTTTACGTTATATAACAGGGTGTCAGTGTCTCGATATATAATATGTAAACCCCTAACGATTATATAGATTAAAAAAATACGAAATAAATAAATAAATTTCAAAAATGTGTGTAACCATACAGCCTTGAAAATAGCTAACTTAAATAAATATGTTCTATTTGTCATTAAAATTTTAATATATTTATATAATATAACAATGGTGGCAGAGAAGCACATACTAAAAATATATGAAAATATATAAAAAATGTATACAAAATGTATGATAAAATATAAGCACTCTCTTTGTTAAAGTTTAACCGCTAAAAAAAACTACAAATCAGAGCCCTAGGAGCAGATACGACTATATGGTCGCAACACTTTTATGAAACAAAGTTATGGCAATCTGAAATTTATTATGTAAATATTTCGTGGACGGTTCTCACCATTAACTTATAAATAATTTATCTAGACGGGCAAACTGATCACAAAAAAACGTCCAGAGCGGATTTCAGTTATATACGGTATTAGTTTCGTTTTAAAGATGGTTTTCAATATTAAATATTAATTGATTAATTTAAAAATTTCATTAATCTTAGAATTAATGTTGAACTTCCCTCCATTAATTTGGCATTTATTATCGATATAGATAATATTCCTCCGTGGACGGACGTTTATTACTATTGAATATTGGTAAGTTTACCAGTCTATAGATAAATAATAATTAACACTCTTTTTGATAAAGTGGGAACCAATGACTTATATATTATATAAGTCATTGGTTCCCACTTTATCAAAGAGAGTGTTTTTATTATTATACATTTTGTAATACAAAAATTGTATTAATTATTTGTATTTATATGATGACATATATATTAATTGCATAAAGTGTTCTCAGGGACCGCGGAGCTGGGGGGGGGGGGCCATTGCCCCTCACTTTTTTGAAGGTGCGCTTATTTGAAGGTTGCGCCTATTTAATTATCAATATTTTGAAAAATAGGAGCCGTTATAAACACCTTTTAAAGATTTTTTGTTTTAATCTGTGTATTAAATTTAGTAAGCGCTATATTCCCAATCATCCTACTAGACAGCCTAAGAAAAACCATGAGCAGAATAGTCCTCAATAGAATACGAGACAAAACTGAAAA
>JAUZNC010054845.1:0-14583 GCA_034780395.1 Vannuccia rotundouncinata | reverse complement strand
TATCAAGAAAATTAGCAAAAGCATGAGCAAATGGAACTGTGAGAAATGCGGAAAAATAAAGAAATCAAAAAAAGCCATAAATTGATATAGCTATGATACCAGAAACCAGACTCCCTCCTAATATCAACTATACAAAAAAGTGATTTTTAAAGTGACTAAAAATAGTATACCAAAGAAAGGATTAAAAAATGAAAACCATGGTGGAATGAAGAATGTGAAAAAGCTGTTATTAAAGCCAGAAACCAAGCTAGAATAGCTGCAGAAGAAAATACAAACACGAAAGAAAATAGAGGAAGAGTAGCTGAACAAAGAGAATGAAGCTAAAGAGATTATAATAGCAGAGAAAAACAATGACACTGGAAGGAAAAATGCAATCCTTCTCTATGAGAATCAAACCAAAAGAGGTATGGAACATCATCAAAAGCATGTCGGGGAAACAGCAAGCTAGATCAACTCCAGGAATGAGACACAATGGAGAAATAAACTATAACCCAAAAACAAAAGCAGATCATCCGTTTCAAGAAAAAAAATTAAAAGAATAAAAAAGGACACAAATATCAAACTCAAAGAGAAATGTGAACACTGCGAAAACAACGATAAAGGAGTATGTATGGCCTTCAACATCAGAGAAGTGGAAATATAAACAAGTTAAAGGAAGGAAAAATCCCCAGGAGAAGACGGAATCAGCAACATCTACCAGAAGAAAATGAAACTATATTACACAATATCACCAATGCAAGTTGGAAAAATAAAATCATTCCGCCAGAATGGAAAAACGGAACCATTATCCAATATCCTCAAAGAAGGGAAAGATGAGACCAAGCCAGAAAGAAGCTTATAGACAAATAAGTCTCAAGCCCGAACGAAAGCAGGATTCAGAAGCAATAAATCAACCAAAGATCACATTATAAGAATACAACAAAAAGTACCAAACGGATTCAACCAAATGACAAGCAAAGGGAAAAACAAAAGTACACTTAATGGTACTTTTTAACTTTAGTCAGGCGTTCGACAAAGTATGGAAAGAAGAGCCTCTCCATAAACTGGTAAATATGAAAATACCACTGTATGATCAAGTGGATCAGGGAGTACATTAGCGGAAGACAATGTGATGTCAAATTGGGAAAATCAAAAACCAAGAAATTAACATTCAAGCACGAAGTACCTCAAGGAGGATTTCTAAGTCCCAAGCTATTTACTCTTTTTATAAACGATATGATAGAAGACCTAGTTGAAGGAATAGACTGTAGTATGTTTACTGATGACCTAGCAATATGGACGCAAGGAGAAACACCGGAAGAATGCAGAAGAAAAATACAACCTGCAATAAAGAAATTAGAAGAATGTGCCAACAAATGGCGTATGGAGCTAAAGGAAAAAAACAGAATATGCCCTCTTCACAAACTGGAATAAAGAAATGAAATGGGAAGGAGATATCTTTGTCAAAAGATTGAAAATAAACAGAAATGATACGCCCAAATTCTTAGGAATAACATTTGACTGGAACCTGCATTTACACAACATGTGGACAAGATCACAAAGAAAAGGAAACAAAGACTCAATGCCCTCAGAGCTGTAGGGAATAAGCAATGGGGATGTGCTAATGAAGACCCTAGAACCCTGTACATCGGATATGTAAAATCAATTGCGAAATATGCTGGAGAAGCATGTATGACAATTAAAAACAGGAAATAGGAAATAGGAAATAAAGGAAATAGGAACAGACGAAATCAAGCAAGAAGAAATCTTCAGCCACCAAACCAATCCACCATGGAAGAACTACAGCAACATCCACTTCAACACCTTACTTTCAGGAAATGTAGGCAAACAAACAACAGCAGAAATCTTAAGGAAGGCAGTTGAAGACACGTTTCAACCATTCTTAGAAGAAGCAGATGGATCGCAGTGAAAGAAAATCAGATGGATAGAGGTTGCGGATGTTTGATAGAATGGAGAGAGGGAAAGAACACCAAATTGACAAAACCACCTGGAGCATATAGTAGCAGTTACAATGCCGAAATTATAGCAGCAGAAGAGATGCTAAGGAACATAGAGAGCAAAGTGCCGATTAAAAAGTTAAAGTCCATACTTATAGCGCTAGACAACCAATGAGTCATCATGAAACTGAAAGAAGGGCATGATAACCAATAAAAACACCAGACAACATATGGAACCACCTCATTAGCATAGCGGAAGAAAATATCAAAGTGTTCTTCCAGTGGGTTCCATGGCCTGTTGGGACCACATTAAGACGAAGATCTTTAAACTCGAAGATGCACTGGATAAGAGAGGAATTGATGTCGCTCTTATTCAAGAAACGAATCTGAAACAGAAAGATGGCGAAGTGAAAGGAAATTATCAGGAAAGGTAGAAGAAGAAACAAGGTTGTCGGGAAAGGCAGAGGAGTAGGAGTGGTTATTTTAGTGAGAGAAGGGATTCAATACATAGAAATTAAGACCAGTGAGGAGCTGAGTGATAATAACGTTGAAGTCGTATGTGCTGAGATCTACACCCAGAAGGACCATAGTTGGAAATTCATGTGTATATATGGGCCACCCAACGATTCCTCGAGGTGGGAGAACAATGTCTTGAGTAGACTCCCGAGCACGTTAATTTTCGGAGACTGGAACGCTCATCACGAGTGGTGGGAAACGAAGGTAGCCAGGGACCAGAAAGGGGAAGACTTGGTAGAGTAAGTAGAAGAAAGGAGTATGTTGATACTGAATGAAAGGGAGTGACTAGGAAAGAGTCAACACCAGACGTGACGATGTGTTCGGAGGGGTGGCAAGATGAATGGCAATTGCAGATTCTTGAGAAAATATGATTAGATCATTTCCCAGTGGAGTACAAACTTTGGGAAGACGTTCAAGAGAGGGTTAGAAAAATTATGGTCTGGAATTGGAAGAAAGCTAATTGGAAAGCCTACCAAAAGCAGATTAGGAGAGAGTGCAGAAAAAGAAGCGTGGAGAAGGAAGATGTGACTATAGATTGAGAAGACCCTTCTAGAAATCTTCCTGGACGCAGCCAAGAGACAGGTGGGACGCAAGGTGCTTAGGACCAAGAGCGAAGATGCGATTAACCAAGAGATGAGAGAGGAGATCGAAAAAAGAGACCAGAAGAGAGAAAGAGGAGAAGGGGACAAGAGCCTAACAGAGCTTGAAAAGAAGATTGAATCTATGATAGTGGAAATTAACAAAAAGAGATGGAAAGAAGAACTGGAGAAGGGTGTCGACTATAAAAAAATGTGGCAAGCAATTAAAAGGGTTAAGACCAAGGTGTTGTGAAGAAAGACAATAAAGTACTTATCCACAAAGGAAAGGAACATATAACACCTACAGCAAAGGCCGAAGCGTTCGCCAAGGAATATGCGGCTATCAGTAAACTGTTAATACACAGAAATAACCGCCGTACGAAGAGGGAATTGAAGAAGATGAAAGATGTGTTAAGAGCAGAAGGCGAATTCACTATGGGAGAAGTAGAAGAGGGTCCTGAGAGAGATGAGTGAGAATAAAGCAGCTGGACTTGATGGACTCTCCCGAGACTTTTGAAAATGTTACCGAAAGAAGGCATTGATTGGCCAAGAACTTGTTTGATGAGTCTTTCAGAGAAGGGAGTGTACCCTAAGAATTGCGGGAAGCGAAAATTGTACCCCTCCTGAAACAAGGCAAGAATGCAGCAGAGGTGGAATCGTATAGACCTGTCAGCAGAAACCTGTTAAGCAAGTGGCAGGCAGGATTCAGGGTCGGAAAAAATGTTGAAGATCAGCTTAACAGACTCTTTCAAGGCGAGTACCCCTTCAGAAGATGTACTGGAAGAATCTGGCTAGTGGAGCTGAAGTCAATCGCTGAAGGACAATGGGTGGTCAAGTTCTAAAAGAGTTGGAGGACCGGAGAAGAGAACCCGAGGTAGCAGGTGGTCGAGAAGATAGTCAGACAGAGACTTAAGAAGGAGGGATGGAGAAAGAAGGCGAGTAAACTACACTCAGAGAGACTCACGATGGAAGTAAAGAGGAGCAAGGTGCCACAGATGAGAGAACCATGGAGAAAAAGACCAGAAGGAAGATTTGATGTCCGAGGAAATAAGAGCGACGATAAAAGTGCGAATAGAAAGGATTACTGCATTAATGTCCACAAATTTACACATTAAAAGATAGGATTGAAATTACCGCATTTGTAAAATCCAATACAGAGAATTAATCATTGAAATAAACATAAAAATATAACACAGAATTAATGTTCATCAATTTTTTAAACATGATTCATTGCAATCAGAGGAAAAATTCTAAAATGGCACCATTCTTACTCAAAATAGAGTTTGGATTTGGATGCTGTTGTTTGATTTATCAAGTATGAATAGATTTGAATATTAATTGCATCAACTGTCTATACTCATGTGAAGATGAGATTAAAACAGCTGTAGCGTCAGTAGATATGAATCGTTAAAGAGAATTCGATAACTATAATGAAATTACGTGGATCAAATTCCCTTCACGATAATATAGGAATTATGTTTCAGACTATACTATCACCATCTGTTGAAATACAGCACTCTTATGGAGCATCAACTCATTCGATGTCACCCACTACGTCTGGAAGAAAAAATAAAAGAGATCGCGAGATATCGTTAAAACTTTCTGATGGATTTTTGGTAGCTATTTCTGGGTTTCGCGTCACCTTTTTTTATATCTGTAAAATACAATAAAGTATAAACACCTTATTTTAAAACATTTCTTAATAAATATCTGTAAAATACAACAAAGTAAATACTTCATTATAAAACATTTCTTAATAAATATCTGTAAAATACAATAAAGAAATATTTTTTTCCATGCTCGTATTGGTCACCATTTTGACTATTTTATGCAAACAAATTACTTTTAAAATTTCAATTTTTTAGTTATACCAAAACGCGAAAAAATAATTAGTAATTATAAATATAAACTGTGCAGGGAGATCGTGTATAAATATAAAACGATTATTCATCGTATCACTATTTTTTAATTTATGAATATATTTGTAAATGCTTCAAATACAATTTGAATTTCACGCAAAAATAATCGTCTCGTTGTCAATTTCATTTTTGGATGAAGGCTAATAGCTAGCTGTGTTTGAAAACCACTGTTCGTATGAGCATCAGTACCTTCAACCCATTATCTTTGTCTCATTTCTGTCCAATTTAAGACCTATCATAAATTTTATTTTTAGCTGTAACCAAATAATCATGTCACAACCTAAATCTCTACTTCGGCTAACATTTGTCTACAAATAAGAGCATAAAATGCACTTGACTCGATTGTTAATAAAGTAAATACATCTTCCTCAACACGTACAAGAATTAGAGTATATGGCCTGTAACAAACTATATAGGTAGGATGGAAGAGTATTCGTAGTTGAGTATAATGTCAGTAAATGGTTCTGTTTAGCAATACTTCATCATTATTCAGTTTCATTCTCTCACAGAATGTTTCTTCGCAGGTTTTGTATTAAAAAAAATAGTGTTCTAATTGTGCTCGGAGTTTTAGTCATTTGCCTTTATAAGTTTTGGTTTTCGAGTACAAATGGGAGCTCAGAATTGCAACATCAGCCAAACCTAAAGTTTCATAAAAGTCGTCATGTGAATAATTTGATCAATATTTCGATGGCGAATCAAAAAATAAACAACCTCCCATTTAATGAGCTCAATTCTGACGCGAAGATTGGTGAAAATAGAGGATCATCATCAGCTGTACCAGATGACAAAACATTCGACACAAGAAAGGTAAAAGAAGCTACAAATGATCAAGTCTTCTCAGATAAGATCATATTTCCCAACGAAAATAGATCAGCCGACAAATTGGAAAAAAATCGAAAAAGCAATATTCAAGTTTTTATTGTTGAGGAACATCATGAAGGTGAGAAGAAAGATATCACAATTTATGTGATTTTAATTAGCTGCAGGTATATGACGAAATATTTGACGAAAAATACCAAAAAGAATCAAGGTACTTTATCTAAAAATAAAAATTATCGTAGTCAAATTGTATTTTAAAATTACTAGATCCTCAATTTCTCTTTTCGAAGGTAATTTGAATTATTTAAAACTGAATTTGCAGACTTACATATAAATAATATTGAATTATATTTGAAGGATTTATGGATAAATATAAAATTGAATGAGCTTTTAAAATAACATTAACTATCGAATTGTTTAGAATATTTGTTTTTCAGATGTATGACATTATACTAAATAATAGAAACGACCATATTAAAATTAAATGGGCTCAAACGTGTTTTATAAGAACAAATAGAGGATACCCTATTTAATTGTGTTTTGTATTTATTGAAAAAATAACTGAAATATTATTTAGATTTGTCAGTCGACTATTATTATTAAATTATTTAAAATCAAGTTATATTAAGTTAATCAAGTTAAATTATTGAAAAATAGTTTATGCTAATACTTGAGGATCAAATTGCGAAAATTCACTTATAACGATTTGGTTTATCCTAATCATATAATTATATAAGCTAACAAAAATGATTACTGTGTCCATCAAAATAATTTTTACTGTCGAAATTTTTTTGTATGTGTAAAAAATTGCAAGAATTTTCAATTAACTATCAAATAATTGATATATAAGCTATGGTAACAACAGGATAAAGATTGTCTTTATTCTAAAAACATAACTTTTGGTATTTTATTTAGTGATAAACAATTCATGTTCACTCGTCAAAAACTTTTGAAAATATGATCTCCTAAAAAATGTTCTACTGTATCAAACGTTGATCGCCCCGTCGGGAAAAGGTTAATTATTTAACAATACTATACTATACTGCTTGCTTTTGTTTTTGGATTCAATTTTAACATTAAGCAATTTTATAGTAGATTTACAAAATGGGAGGTTAATTAATTTACAAATGTTTTCTTAGCTTTGTTGCCCATATAATCCTGTGAAATTTCCTTATAGAGAGACATTTTAGAAGTTTTAAGGGGCTTTTTAATATTATACAATTTAACCTACCAGAATAATGTAGATGACATAAAATCGATAGATTTTGTTGTGACATTTATCATTACAAATTAATATGTAAGTTTAAATAGATAGTAATGCAGGCGTGTCATATAAATAATATTTATTGTTAATATTATTAATAATGTATAAAAATATTTCAATTTTGAAAAATAGAACACATAAAAATTATTAAAAAGAAAAATTCTCTAACTTCGACATCCTGTCATTTTATTTCGAAAGGAAATGACGGAATGCCTTTTTGGAATTATATCTAGTTCGATGTGTAATATGCATAGTAAAACATTTTAAATAATACGTTAGATTCAGTTTGAATTTTTATCACAATGCACATTTCGCGTTTTGGCCATTTTCCAAAATTAAGACATTGAACTTTAAGATACAATGAAAAAATATGACTTTGTGTTTCAGTTCATTAAAATTAAAATAACTAACATTAAATTTCTAGTAAGTTATAAATTCACTTTAAAATACACAAAAGAAATTGATACGTGATTTTAAAATAATTAATTACGTATTTTTGGTTAAACTACATTTTAATTAATTGCAGTTATTGAACCTTGGTTTTTATACTCTGATGCTGATAAAAAATATACACTGGTAAGACAATCAATGATTTATCTTGAATACAAATAGAGTGTATATAAGATGTTTGATAATTGTTGTTTGATGTTGGATGTATGATGTTTATTGAATGATGTTTTATGTTTGTTGAAAGAAATTTGTCGTATTTTTTATGTATATTTGTAGTATGAAGTATGAAGTTTGTTGTATGATGTTTGTTGTATGAAGTGTGTTGATTGATGTATGATGTTTGATGTTTTGAGATTCATGTATTTTTTTGCCTTTAATTTTGATTTTTGTTATAATTATAATATGTTATTAGTAGTATGAGAGAGGTATCCCCAACTCAAAGAAAGACCCCCTACCCCCCCCCTACTCCAATATCTGGCTGAATTACACATATTGATGCTATTGGAGTTAATGAAAGTTTTTCTATTCTCTCCAATAAATTACCACCATTTCGTTTAAAATTTTCCTGGGAAATAAAAAATTTTGGCGATGAATTTAAACTTATATATTATGTATAAAGGCGATGCGATACTTAATTACTTTGATTTTAATAATGTTAAGGACGATTAGTACTATATTGCATATGGAGAATTGCATATCCCCAAAAGTTTCAGATTTAAGTAGCCGGCTCTTGATTGCCCACATGTTTCGAAGATTTCCCGGTTTAGAGAGGATTGCCATGAATTTGAGAGGATTACCCTGATTTTGAAAAGTTTGCCTTGATTTTTAGTAAAATAGAATTCTCCCATATGTAATATGTAATCGTCCTTAAAATTATTAAAATCCGTTAATTACTGTCTAGCTGAAATCAAAGTAATCAAGTACCGCATCGCGTTTAACTATACTATACAAATTTGAATTTGAATTCACCACCAACATTTTTTAATTCCCGGAAAATTTTATACGTAATGGGGTTAATTTATTGGAGAGAATAGAAAAATTGTCATTAACTCCAATAGCATCCAATATGTGCCATTCAATCAGATATTTATAGAATGCCGGGAATTGTTGGTGCTCATTTATTTAAAAGTACTAATTAAGGCCTTTCCCGTTCTTTAATCGCTTAAATCAGATTTAATTGTGCTTAGGAACCAATTATCGCGCACGATAATGCAACCTACTTAATCCCCGTGATTAATTTTAACTTTGAATTAACTGGACTCCTATTGAATGAGAATTTTACTTGTAAAGGTGCGCAAAAAATTTAACATGCAAGGTGCGGAAAAAATTTACTTGGCCTAGGTTGGGGGCGGGTCATCATTTGTGTTGAAATACCCATTTCATACTACTTTTATTTATTTTTAATTAAGTAAATTTAAGGATTTATTCCTCTTTTAGATTCATATCGATGCCCACTCTGATGCAGCAACAGCAAATACTAATCTAATTCCTTTCAAATCCGGACAAAGGCCTACGACTTTAGAAGAAATGAGTTATTTTATGCAAAATAATGATGATTTCATAACAGTAAGAAAATTCTCTTTCTAATATAATTTTAAACTTTTCGTATAATTAATATAAATAATCTTACACCTATACATACCTACAAGGTGTGTCTTTAATTTTAATATCGTGAAATTGATGAGTGAATAAATTTAATAAAATATAGGTAATATTAAATTATATTTGATGAATTCTATTTTAATATTAAAATCTATATTATGGTAATTCCATTATATTTCACAAAAAATATTTCACAAAAAAATTTTGAGTTGCCAGTTTTTAACGTAGAATAAGGTGCCTTTTTGTGTAGAATTCGAAAATCTAGGTGAGAACAATAAAAAATATTGTTCTTGGCATCGATCTCGTTACTACAGCGTCGCTACCGTAACTGGTCCAGTAGAAGTTGTTGAAATTATAGCTGAACCGTCAAGTAGAGAACAAATGCAATTTTATTGCAGAAATATATACTTTAAGATGTCTAGTTTCAGAATCCGACGGGTGCTACTTCGGCACCCTTGAACAATTTTAAAAAATCGATAATCAATATCGGAAGGCGTCTCCTAATTGGTCCGCGAACTGCATCCAACTTGCCGATAGTAGTGTTCAAAAATACACGTTTACCAAATATGACATTGATTTGAATAAATCAATCATTCAGATTACAATATATTATCCAATTACCATAATATGCATTCTAATAACCATTTACTACTTATTACACTACAAAATGAGTGTGATTTAGCATTGATATCTGAAGATTAACAATATTTTTGTTAAATTGTTTGATAGTTTTAGTAATTATATTGATAATAATTTGTTTCTTGTTTTATGATTATTGTTTTTGGTAACAAAATTTGTCATTTGGTAACGAGATTGCACAATTTGGTATTCTAATTGATAGTGGTAAACTGAATATTATTTTTGGTAAATTTATGCTTTTATTTTAACTATCCGGAAACGTGATTGTTTATTGTCATAGTAAGTTGGATGCAGTTCGCGGTAACGAGATTGCAAAATGCTATAATATTGAAATATCTTTGAAAATAAAATAAGTTATATATCAATATGAAATCAAAATATATTCAAATTTTATAATTATATATTACTCGAAGATTTAAACTTAATCTGATGACAATTAAAACCTACAGAACCAAAATGGCGTCTAAAAATAATTTTTGGGATGTAAAAATATGAAATAATTTACATTTTTCCTTTGCAATATTTACCAATAAAAGTTACCTGATTACAATACCTATCTTTAAAAAAATATTTCAATAAAATCGGATCATGTGTCAAAATTTAACAGGTCTAAAAAGAGGTCGTAAAAATGAACAAATAATTAATTGTATTGGAATTTTGATGAATGGCATTAAGCTAGAAGAACTTCTTTCAATAGAGTTAATACAATGCTCAATGTAGAAGCCATGGCCCAAAGCAGTTAGAGCTTTCATGATCAACTCGATCACATAGTCGTGGAAATTGGAGTTCAAAAATAAAGGGGTTAATTTATATTTACAGAAAGTGCATTCATTATACAATATAAATCAAAAAGTAAATATGATCAAAAAGTAAGAACAAATCACATAATGTATTCTATAAATGTGGAAATAAGTTATATAAGACTTTCTAAGTTATATAAGAAAGACATTTGTCATTATTTATATTCCAAAAACGTATTACCATTTGTATGTTTGTAAAACCTTGTACATTGTGGCATTATAGTTGCTAAATAAACCCATATTTCCGAGCTCGTAAAACCCATTTTAAACTAAACTAAAACAATGAAGATTTTTTCTCTATTAAAAAATTGTATTCCTTATATCCCTGTCTTAAATTCTTCCCTTAATAAATATTCATCTTAATCCTTTAATTATAATATTATTTGTATTAATCTTTTATTTATATATTAATTCCACAATCAAATTTGTAAAACCACAAATTAAATAAGGAAATTAACGTTCTAAATATTACACATATAAATATTTTTTTCAAATTTAATGTAGGTGAATGTCTTATTATAGGGGTCGAAAAAAATGTTGAATAGATATATTATAGATATGAACAAAATTGATAGAGAATTTAATATTATTATCAAAAATCAATATAATTCATATAAAAAAAGTAATATTATTAAAACGTAATTTTTCGTCGACTTAATTTTATATAATGGAAATTTAATAGAATTTTCAAAACCATTTTTCACTTGAATTTCTCACTTAAATGTCTCACTTAAAAAACGTAGAAAAAATTACAAATTTGATAATTTCAAACATTATAATAACTATATGTTTCATATAAAATCAAAAAGGTTATTAATATAACAAATCATCGGTTTTTATTGGTCCTGGAGGCCATCTGCTGGGCCTAAACCCCCCAGTGATGACCTTGAGACTCAACTTTTGATATTATAGGGTCAGAAATGAATTCAGAATTTTAAAAAACTTGCAATAAAACATTATAATTGGAGAAGAGCCCCAGGGCCTAAGATTGGTCCGAGACTGATAAAAATGAGTTCCTGAGGGCTGAAAATTTGTACAATTGCTGACACCTAAATATTAGAAATTGCAAAAATCAATTTGCACAGCGTTAGCGCGCGGGAGCTATTTTTATGACATATCAAACCCCACCACTAACACTCAATTATCGGAGCTTTGGCTAAATATGACTGATTATTTAATGACATGGTGACCGAGTTGGTCATTAAAGCTCGATTTTTATTTCAAGATATACCCATATTTTAGTTACATATTATTAATAACAACAGGATATTGAAGAAAAGTTTGTGAAAAGTTTGCGCAGGACTTATTTAATATCAATGAAACACCCATCAATTACGACATATTTGGCAGTCAGCAGGAAAGAATGGGTGGAACAATCGAATTAGTCTACATTTCAAAATAGCAGTTAAATTTGGACAATATAAAAAACTTTTTATTTATAAATTTGAATTTTTTAATCATAATTCTGAAATATGCAAACATGTTATAATTTAAAAAAATTTAGGTACTTTAATAATTTATTACATTGAAAAACACTTTATTTCTAAATTTGTATTTGGTTTGTATGTTACCCGTTAATTTTACAGTTTTTAAATTTAATTATTCTTTTATTATACATCTTATATTTTAGTGTATGGATATTTTTTTTCTTATTATCGTTTTACATATTTTCAGAGTGCGATTTATGGTGGGCTCATTAATGAGGTGATCTTTCTAAGACCTGACTGGACAACTGAAACCAACTCCATAAGACTAAATTTATCATTTGGAATGATAAATGAGAATAAAACTTGTAGTTGTATAACCTTAAAGAAAAATGGCAAGGAACGGTGTTTTAGTTTTGATAGAAACATTCAAAGCCAAATTAAACAAACCCGCTGTAAAATAATCGGTCGTTTTAATTACACTGTTTTACCACTTAGCTGGATACGCAACAAAGAGATTTCAAATAGTTTGGAACTTTCAAATAAAAAAATTATATTGGATATTGATGAAGACTTTTTCGGTGTTGAATTACCAGCATGGAAATTAATTGATGTTGGCATAAAAATATTTCAACTCCAAGAATTACAGGAATTATTTGAGTCTTTATTTTGTCCAAAAATAACATTTGGTGAAGAAAAATATATCGATGAATGGTATCAGCAATTAATTAATTTTATAAAATCCAAGCGTAATAAAGATAATGAAAATTCCAGTAACTCCGTTGCAGAAGTTTTTCGTAAAATGTTGAAGCCATTGTTTAGGTTACACTCCACTCTGAACTGTTCCAATGAAGTTCCAATCGAATATAAGTTGGAAAAAACGAATTTTTATCTACTTAAAGGGATTTGGAAAATCATGTCAGCAATGTCTTCTACGCAGCTAGAACAACTCAAACAACTTGGAATGTGTTACTCGAGTTCTGTGAGGACCTTGCCCACCAAAGATAACTTGTTAGCCTTTTCGCCCTGTTTCGGAAGCAACCTTCCTAATGATTCAGCAACGATGGAACACGTGTGGACAAGCGATAGGAAAATGAAAAAGGAATACTCAAAATTAGCCAGAGCTCTCAAATATCTTCCAGAACCCGAAATTATCACAATATGTCGATCGGCACGGGATGGTTATGTTCCCCGTCATCAACAACAGGATATTGAAAAAAACATTCTTAAAATTCTGCGCAGGGCTTATAATATCAAAGAATCATCCATCAAATACGACAAATATTTGGCAGGAGGAAAGAATGGGTGGAACAATCGAATAATTCAGTAGATATATCACCCTATCTCTTCTTCAGGGGTTATTTAGTCAATATTCTTTTTCAAAAAATTCTACATCATTGAATTCATTTGAATAGGTGTAAAAGTAGGTTTGTGAAAAAGACTAAATATGTTTAAGTACTAATTTTAGAGTGATTGAGAGTAATACCCTTAATGTATATTGGTTTAATAAAACAATTTCAATTAAATGTTTTTTGGATTAACTGATTTTTTGTTGTTGTTTATATCGTAATTTGAATAGGATAAATATTTTGAACGGAATTAATTAATATAATTATCACAATGAATTATTGTTTTCTTAAAAATGGGTTCGCTGTGTCTGCTAATGTTAGTACAGTATGATAGCTAGGCCTATATCTGTTAATGTTGGTAGGATATTTAGCCCTGTATTTATAGACAGCGCTCAGGTATGTTAGTTACAACTATATATTTATATATATAGTCAATTAATCAATTAACATAAATTATTATTCTGTGGTCAGTGCATTTGCACAATTCTTAAATATTATATAGTGATGGGTAAGAATACACTGCAAAGTATTTGGAGATCAATGTAATATATGTATACTTTATTACTTCCGGGTCGCTTTTTGTTTATTATACCTGTCGGTTACCATTCAAATATACCTTCCAATTATTTTATATCTTTCGGTCACGACTTAAGTCTTGTTAGTCATAATTATTCTTTTCGGTCACATTGGAAATATAAGTCGATTACAATGATATAAAGTAAAAATTCGCCATCTTTGTTCCGGTTTCGTTTTAAGTCACCGTGGATATAGACATCAAATTATTATGGTAAGTTGATTATTATTGAATGTGTCTGTCAAAAGCGTGTGTTTGAAGAGAGATACAATAATTAAGTATTTATGTATTTCATAATGTATAATGTATAATATTTAATCTAATACATATAATAAACTACAATAAATTGACTACGATATTATTTTTTGTGGCGACTTTAATCGCTTTAATATGACAACTGTTCTTATCAACTTGAACCTATATCCTTCAATTCATGAACCCACAAGAAACAACGCTGTCTTGACAATATATATATATATATGTCTACCGCTATTGTCGAACAATGCCATAAACCAATTATTGGACCTCCGATTTCAACGACTGATCACTGTTGTATTTTTATGAAACCCATTAATCATATTAACTCATCACCAAGAAAGTATTCGGAACTCTTCGACTACAGAAACAGCAACATCACAAGGTTTATCAATCAACTACAAAATACTAACTGGAACGTGCTATACAACGTATCCGATGACAATATTGAAACAAA
>JAUZNC010054834.1:0-11377 GCA_034780395.1 Vannuccia rotundouncinata | reverse complement strand
TGTACACTGACAGTCATGCCTATTTATGCTCTGTACACTGACAGTCATGCCTATTTATGCTCTGTACACTGACAGTCATGCCTATTTATGCTCTGTACACTGACAGTCTTTACTGTTTTATCTTTTGGAAATGTGTATTGATACTATTTTGTCATAAAATTTAATTAAAAGTTTATATATTATGTATTTTAATTGCCCTTATATTCATTTAATGTTTATTGATTATATATATCAATACATTGTTTTAAATAGTACATATATCATAAACACATAACATAGTTACAAAAATTGAATTTTTTGATTTTATAATATCATAAGTAGTAGTATATAAGTACGACATTCAAACCAAATGAGTTATCGCCCACTTGATTCTGATTGGTCGATTGGGGGCTGCGGGGTAATAAGTTCCGCACCCTACCATGTAAGGATCACGTGCAGAAACTGGACAGACTGGGAAAAAACAAAAAATACTTTTGAATAACGAAAATACTTCAAAACTGGAGAGACTGCTGCCGAGGAGACGACCGTTGGAGAGTTTGTAAGAAATGAGAATGAAATTAACCACTTAAATGCACGTTCTTATATTCGATTGTGCACCTTTTTATCTTACTCAAACCTTATCAGTTAATAATTTACCATGGTAGGGTGCGGAACCTAATGCCCCTGCCCCCCAATTGACCAATCAGAATCAAGTGTGCGATAACTCATTTGGCTTGAATATCGTCGTTATATACTACTATCATAATCAGGGTTTTCCAAAAGTAATGTCAGAAAATTCTATTATTTAATATGCATTCATTAATCACACTATCATCTCACTATTATTTAACATAATCACGTTTTTTGTTTTATTCCTATCTGGCATAGTTTTAAAAAATATATATTTTCCTGTTTTATTATAAGAAAAATTATTAAATTAACACGTACTTGACCGTGTGTTTCGTATAACGTTGTTGACGTAAGAGGGTCTAACAGACCTTTTTTTGTAAATTAGTAACACAATTGCAATAAAAAATTGTAGAAGGTTATCCTGAAGGATATACTCGTTTCGTGTTTACCAATAACTGTCCACTAGCTGCATACATACCACCTCGTCATGCACAGCGGAATTTCAAGGTAGTAATGTCTGTGCCTATCAAGTGAACATCTTCATGAAAGTTTTCAACAAGGTACAAACAAACCCCTCTCTATTTTGACATACAACACATTAAAACAGGCGTCGACCTGTTCAGCTGGACATCGAATGAGTACACTGTGAAGAAAAAGAATAGGCGTTGAATGAGAATCCTAGATTGTATTGTATATATTTTCCACTGTTATTATTTATCATAATGTACAGTATGGGAATTATAAAGATTACATTTAAAAGTCATGAATGAATTACAAATTGAAAAAACAATTTACAAGTGCTGTTACACAATTACTATCGAGGACTACAGTTATACCCACTGTCGAAAAGCCATTTCCCAATAAGCAGATTTGGGTGCCTTGGCTGTTCAATCTCTCCTCGAGACTCAGCTCTTGTAACTGCGTAGTTTGAGTCTCGTCTGTGAGAGATGTCACCATCAGGCATTGCGGATCTCAGCGCTGCAGGTTGTCCAGTTCGTCATACCTGAGTAGTTAATTCTGTTCGCTTTTGGCGTGAAACCATTCGAATGACGGCATTGTATGCTCACTGAAGGTTTTTTTTGCCTCTGTCGATGCCTCTCCGAGTAACGTTTGGCAATAAGTCAGCTGGGGGACTGCCAGTGTTATTGCAAGAAGCTCGACATCGCGGCGTGGGAGATGGCATTTAGCTCGGCGGATTGTTCGGATATGTTCGTTTTGAAGCCCTTTCACAATGTGAAGGCCAAGTTAGTCCAGGATCAATAAGTACGCCAAAAATATTGATAGTGTCACTGTAGTCGATTCTTGCTCCATTCATTAACACTTCAACTGCACTGTTGTTTCTTTTCTTATTCGTTCCGCAACGTAAGAGTTGGGTTTTTCCCGGTTGCACAGCTAGTTTTTTTGCGACGCGTACTTCTCAAAACGATTTAGTGCTTCGTTCATTTTTGTGGCCGAAATAGAATCGTTTTTCCCCCAGGTAACTATTAGCTATTTCTTCACTGCTATTAACGACACAGTCGTTTGTATCAAGAGCGTATAGACAGAACAGAAGTGGCCCAAGAACACTACCTTGAGGGACCCCGAAGGGCATTGTGGTGATTCCACTTTTTCATTGTACATCCGTGGGATTTGTCTACGACTCAAAAAATATGAAGCCATAAGTTTCATTGCGTTACCACGTATTTATTCAGGAGTATTTTTGTGGTGATTCCACTTTTTCATTATACATCCGTGTGATTTGTCTACGACTTTAAAAATATGAAGCCATAAGTTTAATTGCGTTACCACGTATTTATTCAGGAGTATTTTTTGATCGATTGTGTCGAAGGCTGCGCTTAGGTCAAGAGCTGCGATTAGAACGATATTACCATTATCAATTGCTGTTGATACAATATCAATTAAGTGAAGAAGTGCAGTTTCGCAACTATGACGCTTTCTGAATCCATGAGACGAGTTTGGTAAAAACTCCGATCCGATCAGAGTGTGTAACTAACTGATCAGCGATGATCCGCTCGACAATTCTTCAGATGGAGTTCAACAGGGATCAATATTGGACGATATGATTCTGGATATTTCGACTTCCCTTTTTTTCCAGACAGCAATTATATTTTAGCTATTTGCCATTCTTCAGGAAATGTGTTTTCATTGATGACAGAGTTTGTTAAAGCAGCTATTTGTTTTGCTATATCTTGTCCTATTTGTTTTAAAATGAACAATGATATATTATCATGGCCAGTTGAGTGTATGGCTTTTTATCATTTTAGGGCAAGCAGAATATCTGTTTCATTAACTGTGCGTAAATTAAGAAGTAGTGAAACGTCTTCAGGAGCTATAACGAGTGCCGCTTCTTCGGGATGCTTTCCCGAATTCGTTGAGGCTTTTTGGCAAAGAAAGTGATCAGTGTATCATGTGAACAATCTGGTTTCGTCCGAGTAGACAACGCAATAACCTCCAGCCCTTTGCGTTTCCTGCATGGTGACTTAAATCGGCTCTAGCTTGTTCAACAAATTGACATTGATCATTCTTTAACTGATGGAGTGTGTTCTTTTTAGCTTGGCAAAAGAGTTGTTTGTCTGTATCTCTGGAGGCCAGGTGTCGTGCCGGGTATTTCTAATATGTATCGCTTTCATTGTGATTAGTGTAATCCAGGGTGACTTACGTAGGAGATGCTTCTTTGATCGCGGTGTTACCAAGGGGACAACATTCCGAAGAAATGTTGGACATTGTCGCACACAATTCGTGGGTCATTGTTCATCAAACCCGGCCAAATCTATTTCCGAGGGTCCGGCAAGGTGCCAAAAAGTTCTTCATTTATGCCTTGTCCAAGGCGCAGGGTTCTGACTACATGGCTCATCATATACCAGACAATGACTATCTCCACCAAGGCATATTGCGCTGTCTTGGTGCATTCGGCTACCAAACAAAAGCGCCTCAACCGGCTCTAGTTCAAAACGTGAACGAACTATATGTTGCATTTGTCTGTGGAACACTAAACAAAAGAGCAAACAAGCATGTGCCACTTGCAACAATACTGTACGTGGTGAGCACAGTCAAGTTACTCGTTTGTGTCAAATTTGTATTCATAATGACTAATTATGCAGATAGTCTTATTTTTATCCAATAATAAAATTTTTGTAATCATAACGTATTTATACATATAAAATACATACATACATCTATATTATAATTAAAAATACAGTGTTCTCAAAATACTTATAGAACATCCATAGGTATATTCTCGTAATATTTCAAGTCAATCGATTCTTAATTTAAATTTTTATGTATAAATTACGAACAATGGTTTACGGTCAACTACTGTAAGTGTTGTACTCGTAATGTAAAACATATTTTCAAAGTTTTTATATTTATTTAACTGTATTTCTGAACTATAATTTGTTCCACTTAGAAAGTATGTATTTATTTATTTAGTTTAGTTATATATATTTTTATACATTTAAGGATATGAACTATAACATTGGATATTTTTCTTACTTTCAAATTTCGTAAGTTATATTTTGATTCGAAATTAATAAATACTATTTTTAATACTTTTTAGATAATAATGAAAGTAGCTGTTGATCTCCTGCTGATCACAATATTAGTAATTCATCATTCATCTATTGCTTCATCACAAAGCTGTCCTGTGAATTGCCGATGTTTTAATGCAAACCATAAAGTAGTGTGTTCTCTAAAATACAACTTCAGCGATTTAATGAAAAACTTACCCAACGACGTTACACATTTGATAATATCAGGAAACAAAAGAACGCTTGATTTGGACGACAATACACTTCCAGAGTCATTAAAACAATTAACCTCTCTACAATTAAACAATTTTCGCATTTCTAAAATTTCAAATAATGCTTTTCAATTTCTTAAAAAATTACGAATTTTAAACTTAAGCGGCAATGGCATTGTCTATATAGGTATGAATGTTTTCTCACCAATTGAACACTTATCTGAACTTAATCTTGCCAGCAATAATTTGGACACCATACCTCCAATTACAGCTCTAAATTTGCATAAGCTTATACTTTCCAGCAATAATATCGACAGTCTCGATTTTCCAGTTTCCTACGTTAATTGCAGGTCACTTAATTCAATCAAGATGTCCAACAATCCAATCCAAAAAATTACAGCGGATGCTTTTAAGCACCTGCTCAAGTCCAATTTAAAATCGCTTAGCTTGAAGTCTTGTCATATCTCCAAAATTCACAAAGACGCATTCAAACCCATTGTGACTTCTCTGATTTCACTTGATTTAAGTGGGATCGCCGGACCTATATCGTCAGCAGACTTCTCAATGGCAATGAATCCATTTCGCGGAGTTACTAGTCTAAAAAACCTAGCTGTGACTTTGTCTGATGCTCCAAAAGCGGATATTTTTCGAAAACTTAGTATATTGCGTCTTAGTCTTCAGAAGACTCCAATCAAAGAAGTGGACGGTGCAGTTTTTGGTGAACTTAATGACTTGACTAGCCTTACTTTAGAGGATTGTGGTATTGTAAAGGTTATACCTTCCAAACTGTCTTCATTAAAGAATATAAAAGAATTATTTCTAGACAAGAATGGATTAACTGAAATTGAAAGAGACACATTCTCCCAGTTTAAACACTTGAAGACTCTTTCCTTGAGAAGAAACAATATAAAAATTTTAAAAGTAGGTTGTTTTGAAGGTCTGGTGAAATTGGAAAAATTATATTTATCAAAGTCAGGTATTGTCAAGATCGAAAGTGGGGCATTAAATTTGCCATTTCTTAGCGATTTGAATCTTGCGGACAATGAGTTGAACGGAATATTTACATTTGAAAGCGATGGAATCATGAAAACATTGCGGAATTTGGATCTCTCAATGAATATACACTTGAAAGTCGAAGAAGGATTTTTCAACAAATTGGAACATCTCCATATCTTGAAATTGACTAAGACAGCTGTGACCCTGTGCTCATGTGACGATTTCAAGACAGTCGACACCGTCACATTGCCGTCTGCTTGTAGTGGCAAAAAGAATGTGATCATGCTGGGCGGAAAGCGAAAAAGAGCAACTCTAAAGTGTCATTCACACTCCGCGGAGTCAAAATCAGGAGATTCGAGATCATCGTCAACGTCGACTCCTGGAGTGGTGGCAGGATTGTTTGGAACCGTTGGTGTGTGCGGTGTTGTTGCCTATACAACATATAGGAAGCGGGATGCTATCAAGTAAGTAGGAAAGTTTTTTCATGTTATAAGGTCCGTATTCTCTGAAAAAATGTTTTAAATTAATGGTTTTTGGTTTATTTATCTTTCGCCAAATTCATGTTTACTTAATTAACTTAATTATTTATCAATTATTAATTTCAGAAGTAGGTTGAACAAACATATTCGGATTGATTATAAAAATGAATACAGTCGTACACGAAGCTGCCCCACAGCACTGGACGACGACAGCGAAACTCAATCTATCGCTCCCCTCAACCACACCCCCATGTCACCAATCGGCAGTAATCAGGGTAGCGATGAAAACCTTCTACGCCATACCGCACGACGTACAGAAGATGACGTCTTCTTGTCTATGAGGTCACTCACCGCAACTTCAGACCATGACAGCGTCGACGGTGTTCCACCACCTTTAATTGTGGAGGATGACGAAGAGGCCATCATAGAGAGAGTTGGAGACCTCGATTTTGCAGACTTTGGTCAAGCGGATCAAGCGGTTACCTGGTTTAACGAGAGTGCTGGATCTGTTCACCTGGATAATTATAAGTGAGTCTTTTTTATCGTTTACCTCTTATTGTATCCAGTAATGTGCGATAGGGGTGTCTAGGCCATGAGGAACGGGTTCATTTGTCACCTTGTGTTCAATATGTTCCAGGTCAGGGCCAACTAGTGGGGATAACTCCCTGGTAACAGTGACCGATGCTTATTCACAACCACAAGATTCTCTGATGACCGAAGTTCCCCTTTGATAGCCTGTGGATAACCCCGCACCTCTCTCAATTGATAGTTCGATACTTGTCCATTTTGCTCATGTACAAATAGGCAGATTCCTACCCCGGATGTGATATCCATTGTTATTTCTTAATCATTTCTAAACTATCTGATATACTTTTAGTATTTCGTGAAACCCTTTGTATGAAATTCTGAAATTTTATACGTTTCTAAGCTCCATAATTATTCCTTTTAAAGAGCTTTACCTTTGGCTTTTTATTAATTTTGGTACTCTCTTGGAACATCTTGAGAAAAGGAGAGGTCATTGAATGTTTTGGAATAACGCTATAATGCTATTGTCAAATAATGCACATTGGGCAAGAAAACTACACAGTGACATTGAAAGTTTTGCAGTTGCTGAAATAAAGAGTCCAGCTGTCGTTTGACCTAGAAGCATATGTGTTATCCGATACATGTAGATCTTTTGAACTGTTGGTATTCAACTGAATATAGTATAATGTTTTCACTTTTTACATAGATACTTATTGTAATGTCTACTACAATGTTACATTCTTTTTTAATATCGACATGGATTCAGTGTCTTTTATGTCAGCATTGTGTGAGTCATTTTTATTTATTTATATATATAATACTGAATTAAATATTCTTAGTACTGGTGTCTTATAATGTTTTAGTTTCAATTTCTATATAATAAATTTCTTCAACCGCTTTGTTCACAAACATTAAATCTACGTCATAAGATGTTTACTTTATTTTGTCTTATTTTATGAATTTAATTAGTTGTAAATTCTCATTGAATCAATTTCTTATCAAACACTAAAACAAATTATTATTCGAACAAAACCCCCATGTTCTAAATCACTTAGTCTGGGATTTAATCAAAATTTTTGGTGCAAAAGGTTTGATACTTTCATATAATATTACAAAACATGAACAAAATGATGTGAATAAATTTAGTCAAGAGTGAATAACATTTATATTTTTTGAAAATGTGCATTTTCTTTAAAATTGGGTGAAAGAAATTTCTCCTATTCTTTAATATGGTAAATATTACTTGGTAAAAGATTTAACTTTTTGATTAAAACCCTTTGGGATCCCGGACGAACTGTTAGTGATAATTACACAACTAACTTCGTTTCTTCCTTGCTAAAATCGTCTAAGCAATAACTGAAGTAGCAGATAGATCTAAAGCTGTTACTTTTTCTGGTTTAATTATTTATATCTAAAAACATAACAATATTTTTTATTAAAAGTTGCACATTAGTAAATCTTCGTAAATCACAATTGTTAAATTCACAACAATTAATAAATTTAACGAACAAATTAGCAACCAAAAATTAGCTAGATTTTATTTAAAAAAAATTCTAGTATAGGGAGCAATGTCTGAATTTTCTTTTGTAAATGTTTCGTTTTGACCAATTTGAATTGTTAAAAATGTTTATATGATAGACAAATAATGAAAACGTCAATCTGTGTTTACAAATCTTTGAATTGAAGGCAAACACCATTCAATCAACCATTTTATATTAAACATAACAGTAATCATGCGTGTTATAGCAGCTACAAATGTCAACAAAAAGTGTTCTCACGCTCGAAAAGTTAGTATATAAGGTTAGATAATAAATAATTGTCTGTTTTTGAAAATCATCCGATTTCAACATTTTGAAATGATCTGCATTATTGGAGTTTCGTTTGTGGGAAGATGGTTTGCAGCGGGGGTCTTAATCGTTCTGATCTTTGCGTTGACACAAGGTAAGATGACTAGCCAACAAAAGCAGCATGTCCTTAATGCTCACAATTATTGGAGATCAAATATTGCGATTCGTGGAGATCAAGGTCAACCTACTGCGGCTGACATGGTTGCCATGGTGAGTTGTCAAGGAAGAGAACTGCAGCGAAAGGTTTCATTGATAGCTAGTTTAGAAGAGTTTACAGTTTATAGGACGTCATGAAGTTTCAACAAATTCTTATTTTACTTTAGTCATGGGATGATGAAGCAGCCCGGACTGCGCAGACCTGGGCGGACAAATGTATTGCCGGTCATGATCAGACGGCTGATCGTATCTATGCCAATTTCTCCTGGGTAGGACAGAATTGGGCCGGCAGCTACAGCAATTCTCTTGTAGTGTAAGCTAATCAGTTTTATGTTTTTTACCATTATCCTCATAATATACAGTCTACATCGGCTAATTCGTACTCTTTATTTTTAATTATTAATTAATAGATACCTACTTTCTAGTAATAATTATTTTATCATTCAAGACAAAATATATAATACTTCCAGATAAAACTATTAAAAACATACGAAACATGTAATACTATTCACACACTTGAGGAGGGTGATTCATAAATTTCTACCACATAGAATTTTATGAAGTTAAGAAATGAAACAAAAGTTTGTATTATATTTACTGACAGTAGATTACAAGTGCAAAATACAGCAAAATAGTCATTCATTTGTTATACATAAGGATCAACTTGAACTCCATTCATTTCGACACAAAATGCATTCGTCGAAAAGTTGCCTAATGGGTTCTAGGTCATATACTATATTGTAGCTCGGTATACATAACCCAATTTATATACCCTAAATAGCGTACTGAAATTTCATTCTATCATTGGTATACTATTCTGCCTATGTCATAAATGTCATATAGTAACACCTTTGGTCTATCCATGATTCGGTACTCGCTTTGTTCCTTTCATTTCCTTTCTATCCACTAGTTATAGGTACATATCTATTTGATTGTAAATATTACAGAAAAATCATTTTACATTTTATCAACGTTAAACGACATAATATATTTAATATTTTTTTTAAAATGTGTTCGTTATTTTCTTTAAATTAAATAATCATACTTAGGTAAATATTTCGCTTAATCTGGACTTTTCTGAGCATTATAGAAGTCAAGTGTATAGACTGTATTTGTATGCATGCACATATTTCTCAAAAACTTGTAAAATAAATTGCTATATACTATTTAAAAAAACTACATCTAATTTTCATAGATTTGCTTTCAATAATATTACAGAACAGCGAAAATGTGGTACGATGAAATCACGGAATATACTTATTCTTCCAAAGCGTGTTCCGGGGTCTGTGGTCACTACACACAGGTAGTTCCTTCAATTATATTTCTATCGATTATATGAGAATGGGGCAAAATGTATTACCCATATTTTATTCAAGGAATGATATTAATTTAGATTATAATTAGTTAATATCATTTTAAATCTTCTTTATATTTTACTGTTATATACCTACATATAATGACATAACAATTATGTAACACAGATTTCAAACATTGCGATAATTTGGTGAAGATTAGGTACTATAATATCATCCATATTCAAGTCAAGTAGTGATTCAAGTCATATTCAAGTCACGTACTTATAAACCGTAACCCTAACGTAGGAGTGTGAATCCATACTAGACTGGCTGTTTGCCAATTTTTTTCTATATTTAGATGCTATCGTTATTCCAGGAATTCACTTTGGTGGATTTTCTAAGGAAGAATATTTTAACATAGTCAAAGGGAATACCTTTTTCAATTGTTATGTGAATTTGAGAATTTGAGTCGTACCATCACCCTATAGTTACGAATATTTGTAGATTTAATTTATGTGATTACAAATAAAATATTTTGTTCACTATAAATTCGTTTTTAATATCATGCGGGATAATGGATGATAGTGCAGTGGAGGCTTTGAATGTTTCATCTTATTTATATTTTTAATGTGAAAATATTACTTGTTTAGTATAATTTATATACGTTATTATGACGAACAAAAAACGAGTACATATCAATAATTATAAAAGTAAATCAAGGTGAATAAATATTTTGATTATTTTAAATATTTATAGTTTATATATTATATAGATTTTATGTAAAAAGATAGTTGTCAAACTTTTGTCAAAATATCCCACAATTTCCTCAAATCTTATAATAATCCATAGTTTAGTATAAATTATAACGACTGAAAAAGTTACAACATCTAATTTAAATATTGTATTTTTCTTCAATCAAACAAAGATACTATAAGATTAAATATATCACAAATTTGAAATGCCAGTAAGAACTTGTAAGGAGTGATGGTCCTACAAAATATTGCTTTTATTTCTAATCTATGATTATTATCATAGTATTACAAGGAATAGGCGTTGATGAATTAATTAATAGTTTTATTGTTGTCACTGTAAACAATGCAATGCAAATATTTCTATTATAGTTAAAATTCATCGTAGGTAAAATTATATTTAGTATGTTTATCGTTTGCCTTCTGAGAATATGAAAAATATTATATAATTTATTTGTTGTTATTTTAATTTTAAAGAAACTTATTCTCTTCCGCTTGAAATTCTGTCTTTTTTACAGATTGTGTGGGCCAAAAGTACTCGGCTAGGATGCGCAGTTACTGATTGCAGCAGTCGTGGTGGATATAAGAACAATTTTGTCTGTAATTATGCTCCAGGGTAAGGAAAAGTTTTCTTAATGCGTGAAATATTTTTGACAAATACAACTTGTAAACTCGATGACAAACCTACAGGGACCGCGGAGCTGGGGGGCTAGGGGGGCTCAGCCCCCCAATATTTTTTTACTTAATTTTTGGCGCCTCTTGTACCATCTAGTACCATATTCGTGTGAAGCATATAATTTGTTGCATAAGCCAATCAAATTCTACTGAAATGTACATATACATTTATTATTGTAGACATACAAATTGGTTATATTTTACGCTGGGAATCATTGTATTTTATAATAAAGCAGCTTATGTCTGTCCAATTCTTTAAATACACGTATAAAACAGTTTTGTATGTTGTATAAAAATGAGTTCATCA
>JAUZNC010054823.1:0-14589 GCA_034780395.1 Vannuccia rotundouncinata | reverse complement strand
GATGTACTGATGACGTAGAATTTTGAACCAATGAAATGCACCAGATACACAAATTCAAATTTTATAAAAATGAATAGTCGAAGCGTATGTAGATTGCAAAAGCTCCACATAGCCGGGTTTAAATTTAATTTAAATTTAAATTTGTTTCAATTTAATTCAAATTCTATCAACATTTCTATAATTTTTTATCAATTAAATTTAATCAATATACTTAATTGACAGAGGAGAAATTTACAAATAAATTTGTACTCTTAAAGGTATTTGAATGTTGATCACCTCCATTTTGATGTAGTAGCTAGATTATATACCTAATTTCTTCAATGTCGCATTGTAACAATTTCTCGTATAAGGTGCATTTGTGCAATATAATTATCGAATTTCTACAATAAAGATTAATTTCAATTCTGTTATGTAAAAATAAAGTTACCAAAATTCTATGCGTAAGGTTTACTGAAATGAAGAAAACTTCAACATTTATAACGGATAGTCATAAACAATTTTTGCTAAAGAAGAATTCATTTGAGATTTAGTATAATTTAAACATTACAAACTCCGATTGTAATTATCGAAACTAAATTAAAAATGTTACATAAAAGTCTTAGTGCCGTTCTAATAATTAAAATACAAATATTACATTATTTTTAATTATAAATATTAATTTTATTTAATTAATTTTTAAGAAATAATGTGAAATAAGTTTATATCTATTCGTCATAATAAGAAAATTGTGTTTTTAAAAAAATATTTCCATTAATGTCTTACTTTTTATTTGCACACAGTAATGTTTTTTTTACTAATTACAAGAACCTACCAAATTTTCTCAAATTACAATTTGGAATAATTATATGCAATATTTTCTGTCCTTAAATTTCTTTAGCAACTGAAAGATAATATTTCTATTGAAAACCTGACGCCCAATGCCTCAGGTTAATTAGAGTTCATTCGCATTAATTTTACTACAATTCTAAAAGGAAAACACCTTTATATATATATCCGTGTAGTTAAAATTATAAGCACAATCAATATTAATATTTTTATGTGAATAAAGTGTACTTATACAAATAGGAAAAAATTTCCTTACCAAGGCAAAATTGAATAATATATTAATTATATAACGTGCAGTGAAATACAATTTTGCAACCTGTTAGTTAAGGTTTTGACTTCCCTGTAAAAGAATTTGTAATTTATCAAATAAACCATAGAAGGAATATTTAATTATTTTAAGGTCGTTATTTTGACAGCTACATGCAATTTAAATTATAAATTTGATATGACATGAAGAACTAAAATTCAGATGAAATGAATTTATTTTTATCAACGTAGAATAAAATATTTCTTAAATAAAAAATCATTCCAAAGCATCATATTTTGGAATAAGATAATAGAAAAATATAAACTAAATTGCAAATTAAAGTTTATTTTCTTGAATTAGTCTATACTTTATAATTGCGAACAATTTATTTTGTGAAAAAAGCAAAATATGGATTTTACAAACTAACGTAACATTCTCTATTTTTTTAACTCAACTCATCTTTTATTTATATCAATTCTTTTATTGTAAATTTGTGAAATTTTATTTTTGATTCTACACTTTTGGTAAACACCTGTTGGTGCATTTCAAAGCTGACTATTTTTTAAATAAAGTTTTCAATAAGAATTGATGGCATTGAATAGACTAAAGATAATTGTTATGCGATACAGAAAAATACAGATAAGAATTAAAGAAAATTATAAGTTTTTTTTGTTGGTTGTTATAGATTTGCATTCCAGGAATATTCATAAATTTGTCAACTTACGAATTTTTAATAAAAATTAAATGAGGTTTTATTTAATTTCTAGTCTATAATGTCAAGAGACTTGTTAGCAAATTTTTACATACAACTTTGTACCAACTTTTGATAATTAATCAAGATTTTTATTTATGAATTTAAATTATTCAGAGGAATATTTTGAAATAAAAATGTTTTTGGTTTATTCAACCTTAGAAAAATATTTTTTAAGAAGAAAAATTCATGAAATACTCTTTGAAGAAAAAGTTATTTATATTAATCCAAATTATGACATTTAAGTTATTACTTTGGAATAAAAATGTGATGAAGATTTTAAGAAAAATATTAATTAATCTACTATAAATTTTCAATCTGTTTCGTCTTTATATAAAATGTAAAATGGAAGAGAAAAAAGGAATTAGCATTGATGTTGAATTAATAGTTTTTTAAATTCTTGAACATTTCACCAAAAGGCAATATATTACATATAATCTGAATTGTTCATTTTTAATATTTCAAAATTGATCTTGGATCTTAATTAACCTTAAAATAGGTGAATGGTCTAAATTTTATTTAAAATATTTACAAAGTTATTTTATTCGTGAAGTTATGGAATATCTTTACTATATATAGACCAAAGATAAATTACGAAAATGAAGACAGGAATTAGGTTGACAATAAATTCGGTGGCCATTAAATTTCCTTCATAATAGTTTGAGGTGAAGCAAATTCTTGTAATATTTTCTTCTGTGTTTTAAATGTAACGATTTTTCGTAACATTGATTAAATATGCAGAATCTGTTATAAATTTGTTTTGCCTGTGATAATCAATCCTTCTTTAAATAAAACTATAAGCAATATGCACTCACACACACATTGATTGTTGAAAAATGTAATCTTCAATTTTTTATTGATTATTGAAGTAATATTCATTAATTATTTCCGAGTAGAATTTCCAAACAATTAATAAAAACATAAATGAAATATGTTTATACCTACAATAATTATATTCAATTCCTGAATGGAAAAACTTTTAATAGTATAATTCAAAAATTTTTTAAAAAAATAATTCAACCGATAATTAATGTTGAAAATGTTTTATAAATAGCAGGTCTAAAAGTAATTGAACTAATTAAAAATTCACACATCCATATATCGTTTACATCCAAACTTTTTCTAAGATTAATCACGTTTTCAGAAAACTGCGAATGGCTTCATATATCTCTATATTTTATGATTCTTATTTAATCAATATTTATAGTTATTACACCTTTTTCCACCATGAGAAATTATATCGCTTTAGAAAAAAAGTCAATTGGATATAATTTACAAGTTTAAGCCATATATTAATTAGACCAAATCTACTGAAAATGTGAACAATATATTTCCTGGAATGGTACTAAATGTGTCTAAATTTTATAGTTAAAATTAATTCCCTTGAAAATATTTTTAATCCGAAAAGAGACATTTTATATTTAAAAAAAACTAAAAATCGTAAACCAAAGGAACTCTATTTCAATTAGACTTTGGGACTAAACAAATTAAAATAAATTAACAATTAAACCCAGAAATTAGTTTAGTTTTTAAATTTGAATAATAATATAAGTAAATATCTATATTTTGAAATAGTCAACATTTAATAATTTCAGATCTTAAAGACGTGTATACATGAAGAACGCATCCAGCCTATAAAACGCTGACAACTTATTGGTAGAGATTCATCGAAACTTGACGACTGTCTGTTCGCTGAAACCTGATCTCAGTTCTCTAAACTTTCCAAAACCATTTGTTACTGTTATAATTGCAGACAATGATTTAAAATAAAAGTTTAGTTAATTTTAAATCTCAAAATTTACAGTTGAATTGGATATTTATTTTTCTTAAAAGTTCGCTCAGAATCAACGATTTCAGTGACAGAAAGACCAATTCTTTGCGCAGGTATTTATTGACTCCATTATTTTAATTTCATACTTCACAGTCGCTTTTTAAAAATAGGATCAAGCAATCAAAATTGAATATGCTCAAAGTTGGCAGTTTTACATGACTTGCTCCATATTATACAAACGCGAACTGTATGTAAATTAGGCCGTCTATCAAGAGCTAATGAGATCGCACGTTTGCACAAATTCCTCACCGAGAAATTTGACTCGACATGCTAACCCATCCAACTATAAACTAATACTTTTCTTTCAGGTACGTATAGTATAGAGCTAAAATGTTGAATAAACTTTTCTGACCTCAAAAACTATTAAATACTAATTTGAAATTAAAACTGAAATTTTTCAAAATCTAATATATTTTTAATAATAAAAGTTGGATTTTAATGATAGATTTCATTCACAGCTTTCCAGTTTAAGTTTTGTTCTGGTTTACAACTTAAATGAAATTATGTAAATATAAATATTATTATATAGGTACTCATCTATAATTATATCAAGTTTTCAAATGCAATAAAATGGAAATTGTTGATAAATGTTTTCGCATGTTATATACAATTGTTCAAAAACGAAGTTTCGCAAAACTGATGAAAAATAATGACAATTAATTCGATATTCTTTTTCTTAATTCTTTCTTTTTCCCATAATGTAAAAATACAGTTATGGATCCATGCGGAGAGCAATTATAGGAGCACAAGACCTCTTTTTGATTAAACGACTCCAAACTTTAATCATTTTTGCTATTTTTAAAAATTAAAATTAAAATTAGAAATAAAAATAAAAATATATTTAGACCATTTTTAAAAAACGATATGAATTAAATAGAATTCTCCCTTAAACAGATGCAGAAAATGGCCACAATTCAAAACAAATTATCACGTTCTGAGAAAAGCCTGGCAACATTAATTCACATGATATAACCCCACATGTCAGTCGTATATGTTGTTTTCTCTCTTTCAATATTTATTCTATCAAAACTGGATATCCATTTCTGGGTCAGTTTTTTAGGATATTTATGATTTACGACTTTCAATGCATAATTCATCTATGAAAATAAAAATATTTTCATCAAGTGAAAGCGTAATTTGAAAGCATTATTCACAATAAAAGTACATTTCTTTTCGAGAACTGATTTGTAGATATTTTCTAATATATAACAAATATTCATTAATAAAAAGGGTTGTTTCTTAAATAATCCCAATATTTACAAGTTTATAATTATTTTATTTTAATAAACTTGTAAATATAATAAAGAACTTTCGTATAGAACCATCAACTGAAATTTCCAACAATTCACACAATAGAAAGAACAGAAGGATTTCTGCATCCAACTATTTTCCAAATGAACTGTTTATATAATAACTGCTTCATGAAAGCAAATTATACCAATTTACTTTTCGTTTGACTCGGGTGTCGAATATTGTGTTTATCGTCGAGATTTGTAAAAATGTTTCACATTAATTTTAATTAAATATCAAATTAAATTTTGTATTAAATAATATATTTATTAAGTAAATTTCTTTGTACACAATTTAAGATCTCAATATTTAATGATTTATTTTAATCAATCAAACAATGTAAATTTATTACGAACGAATTATTATAACATTATTACCGTCGTCAACTTCATCATTATAGTTGACCCTTACATTCCCTGCACATTCCACCTCGATTTCCTTATTATAAAGTTAAGGTCACCTTGTAAGGTTAAGTCAACTTTACAGGGAATATTGTAGATTGAAAAGAAATGTTCATTAGGGTAATATTGAAAAGACTTCACTCTCATTCTAAATAGTAAATAATAATAATCTTTTGGAAAATATTATGGAAAAAGGTAATTTAAAGATATTTTAATTAATATTTTTTTGATAAAATTCTATAATGAAATCGCTTGAAAGTGTATAAATGTATTTTGCATGTGGTTGGGATTATAAGGTAAAATAGAATTCATAAATATTTCTTACTTTATCATATCAATGTCAACGAATTTCTATCCTTTAGACATTATTTTAGAAATAACGTCGATTTGAAGAACATTAAAGAACGCTAAATTTGGTTATAAATACGGAATTATTTTTTCAATTTCAATCTGAAATTTTATTATGTACCTCTGTTGGTACGGATTGCATCTAATTTCAATAAATCTTACATTTTTAAAATTGTTTCTATTGTTTATTACGAATGTGTTTATAGAAATATTGTTCAATTAATTATTTACATTTAATGGAATTAGCTAAATATATCATTATTATATAGAATCCGTATTTTTAGACTCACAGCATAATTAATTTCCTGTTCACATGCGTCCACTTGGCACTTGCGATCGTCCGCAAGCATGTAGAACTCAACACACGAGAAGACCAGCAAAGTAGACGCGAAGGTGAACTCGGCCCATGGAAGGTGATATTTCACTGAGAAGAACTCCTGTTTCCATTGCGTAAGACTATACCAGCACATACTCGTCGTCCAAGCTATTTGTCCCTTTGAAGTGGTTTATATAAAGCTATCTACGGCAGAGGTAAGGTTGAATTAGACGCTAATAAAGGGACTGTCGAAAATCAATCGGTACCTATCTCCAAATTGTCAGCTTGATTAAAGGGAAAATAAAGTTTTATTTAGCAAAAATCAATTATAACCAAATCGATAAAGCCATTTATCATGCCCCAAGTTTGACAAGGAGGAAAATGTGTTGAAGGAACAGAAAGAAAAACATTGATTACAGCGTGCCGTATATATTTAATAAATCCAATCGTCAACCGGTGTACTTCATCATGTCTTACTGTTCAGGGGAACAGTTTCTCCACTGAATGGATAGGTGGAACGGTAGCCAATAATGGAACTACAACCCTGCTAGCTAGGACGATCAATGCGTTGGTGCTCTATATATTTTTCCTTGCAGTCACCGTCAATTTAAAGACGGTGGGTTGTTGAGGTCTCTTAGAGAGCAGACTAAATCAACAACTATATTGAATCGATTTAAAAACGCTTAGTTAAACAGAACAGTTTTATCAGTAATCAGATTATTTCCTTCCAAAACGGAGTGAGAAGCAATATTTGTAAGAAAACAGGAATATCGTTGAAGAACGATGTGATGAGTAAAAGTTGTCCGTGTAACAATATTGCATACCATTGGAATTCTAATCTTTCTTTTGTTCTAATTATGTTTTATACAAACCAAGTGAAATAAATGTTTTAATGTTATATATTTAATATTGTCAGATTTAATTCAATTAGTATAATTTTTTTATTATAAAATTTAAATTATTTACGTTAGTAACGTAATACGTTATACCTAATTTTATTTCATTTTAATTTTTTATCCTACAATCGACAAATTTTGAAACATAGAAATAATTAAATTGCGATATACCGAAAATAAAAATATTTTTGTTAACTTTAAAAATACGTTTTAATAGATTTAAAATATATATATATCCCTGCTTGAATGAATAATTAGTGGAAATACAATTCCCAAATATTTACCCACACAGCGATTTTATATTTGTAATTTAAAAGTAAGATATTATTTATTTTTATTTATTTAATTTCATGTGTATATTAATATTCAATTGATTTATCACTCTTTATTCGAGATAAAATATTGTTTAAATTTGCTGAAATTCCGTTCATTTAAGAAGATTAAATGCAACTAAGGATGGTTTGGGTCCAATGCGACTATTGTTTGTTTTGGCAAAACTATATGTGGGTGAGTGTATCACACGCAAGCCAAAAGATTATTTTTTCTGCGTTTATACTTGTTCTAATAATTGATATCACAGAATTTGTAACCATAATTTATTTTAGTCAATTGAATTTATGTGCTTGCAATAATTGCTATGTGTCGAAATTTTCGATTATTACAGTAATCACCTATGTATGTATTGCTAAACAATATTAAAGCAGTTTTTAAAAACATAAGCAGTTGTCTTACGGTTGTCTTTGCTTATAAGGGCACTTTGCTTATATGAACAGTTGTTGAATTTGCCAAATCACTTAAAAAAATCATTAAAAATATCACTTATAAGAGCATGTTTAATTTTGTTACTTCAGTGATAAGTGCAAATTTTATAGAAGTATAGTTATTATAACATATTTAGTTTAAATAATAAGTACTTAATTTTGTGAGTAATTGGGATTTAAACTCAAAATAATTTTTATTTATTTTTGTTTATGTTTTTGCATTAATCAGAAGCAGCTAGTGATTTAGATTTGAATGTCTATTTCTATGCATTCTATCCAGTACCAGGCCTTCTCCACCAACCCTAACACCAAGGAGGTTCGACAGCTTCACCACCATGTCTTGAGTCGATTAAGACCAAGTATCCGAAAACGGACCTTCTGGTTCTAGCCGAAGATGACATGATGGTTCAGACTGACTTCTGGTCCGAGCTCTGGGATCTAACAACCTCCAAAATTCCTCTCAAGATCCACAACAAGTTTGTTCATTCATTTTGTGTAGAATTGCCAACTTTTTAACACATTTATCAATGAAAAAATTGTCCACATTAATAATTAATTTATGAATAATTTACACCTGTGTTTTGAGTATAGTCAATATATATCTTATTAAGTTCTTAATAAGGCCTCGTAAGAATGTAATTGTGATGTGTTTGCATAAATTAAATTGACAGAAATTTATATCAGAAATTTTTGTTTTACTTCAAAACCGAGTACTGGGGTATTTAAGTCCCCTTAGTTATAGGATGCAATGTTTGCATTGGTTTATACATATTCAGATAGATAAAAGGACCAAAGAAGTCATGCTTACACATTAAACTCATAGAAATACCAGGCACATCCATTCAAAACACCTGAACACTACACATTACAACTGTGCTTGCTGTAACATACTCCTTGAAAAACAAAACTATCTGACTAAAAATATTGCTTTTTAAACTTTCGTACTCCACCTAATAGGAATTGTATTTGAGAAAACATCTCTTGGTATTCGTCTCTAAGAACATTCCAACGCAGATCCATTGACTCTGACAAACATCTTCATAGCCTCTGTATACTTTTATAGAAAGTGTTTTATAATGTGCCTCTCTTGCACACAACGCCATATTAGATACATCTACTTACTCTTTTGCCTTAGTTCTAAGTTTTTTCAATTAAAAGAAGAAGACATACGAGCATCCAAAAGTAATGGTGTCGATAAATCATAGTCTGAAGTTGATTGAACTTCTGGCGGCTCGATAGGTGTCATTTGTTTTTCAATTGTCGACTCTGGAAGTGTAACTTGTTGTTTTCTAATCGTAATTTTAGGTCACTTCTAATGAGCTGTGTTGGAATGTTGTTTTCTTGATAATCTCAAGGAATCTAGCCCATCCAATAGGTGGTAGAGTTTTTATTCGTCCATCTAACGTATATCGAATCAAGTCTGGTAAGTTTAAATAATTAATTGAATGTCCACCATCCTCAGCAATTTGTCCATACCTATCCAACTTGATATTATGAGTAATAAAAAATTGAAGTAGTAGGCGAGCCTTGATTCTACAATAGTTCGGAAATTAATCAATTATTTTGATAAGAGTTTGTGGCGGCAGAGATGGAGTAGACGGAAGAGTTGGTAAATGCGGTATCGGTTCTGCTGATTCGACACTCTTCTTCACGTCTGTGTTTTTGTATTCCGGCCCTGTAGTAGGTTGTGTGCATACATTTTATGCTCTAAATCTGGATCCACATAAGCAGTTTCCTTATTCTTCTTTTCTTTCAGCGTTTTCATTGCTAGGTATTCCTCTTCATTAATTAATACAAATCGTCAAAACAATTGATAATCTCCCTCCATGTTGGTTCTTTTGGATGCTTTTTCCCAGGTATTATGTTGTCCGTTTGGGCATTTTTGAGATAGCCATATTGAGGTTCATCACCTGGTAGAACTCTTAATTAAGTAATCAAGAGTTGTCTGATGCAAATCCAGAAAGAGGTAGGCATAGGGATTATCACAGACAATATCCTGAAAGACTGTTCTGAGAAATTTAGAATTCCCAAGAAACATTGGTCGGTTGAATTGTCCAACCTGTGTGGCATCGCGTGGATTTTTAAACATTACCAAGTATTGGATATTAAGAGATCGGTTTCGAGTTTCACTTTCTTTCTGAAAAACATTAATGCTAATTGTTATTGCAAAGCAGTGTAAGGGATGCACCATTCTTGTGAAAAGGAAACTGATGAGAAGCGAAGATTTCGTCTCCTCCATTAAATCATCAATCACCACAACATCCAGAGGTCTTATATGATTCACCAATTTCATTACATATTTTACTATATTTTCCTTTATCAGAACAAAAATCAGTGAAATACAAAAAAGTAACTTTTATAGGTGTAATATCTTGTATTCAAAGGAATCAGTTTTATATTTTATTTTCATCATTTACAGGTTCAGATGAAGCAATTGCAGGTTGAAGCATGCAACAGAGTAGAGTTAAATTAAGAAATATTAAGTTAGGTATAAACAATTAAAGAATTTTTTAAAGAAACTCCATCAAGCAGGAAAAAATCAAGATTTCAAGATGGGGTATGTATATATAAAAACTTTCATAATTATAAGTTAATTATTAGTATTACTACTCTTTATCTCAAGAAACATTGCATACTCCAAATTCATGTCTAGGAAAAGAATATCAAAAACAACCAATGTTCCAGATATCTCAATTCAATCAAAAATGTTTTCTAAATACTATAAACTGTTTTGAATTTAATGTTTCATGTATTTTAGTCAGATAGCATAAATATATGAGACATGTGATTTAAATGTTCAGATTTTACCGAAGAAATTGGACATTTTGAAAAAGGAAGAGGCATAGTGGGATCAGCTATGCTGGACCATCATTAACAAAAGACTGAAAAATAAAAAGAAAATTCTGAATGTGAAAGAAGCTTAATATTATATTACACCATTATAACTTTTGAAACAATATTTTATTTTCTGTTAGATTTCTGCTTTTAAATAATTATTTGCTTCTTCAATGGATTGAACTTGTCTCATATAAGTTTTCTGGACATCAATTGAATTTGACTTAATCGTAACAATAATTCATGAGTATTCAAATTCATTTATTAAATATCGACAGAATTTCTCAGGAAATGAAAAAAGCTTCTTAATGAAATCTCAATGTAAATTTCGAGGAATTCTTGAGTTCGAAGAGCAATTAAAAATGTGATTTAAGGTTCCTTGAGATTTCATTAAGAAGTTTTTTCATTTCCTAAGAAATGTAATTCTTACAAACGTAGAAAAACCGATGAAGAATTGAATTGTAAGTTTCATGTAAAGTTCAATAAAAAAATTTAGAAAAGCTCAAAGTGTAGCGTTTTATGCAACTGTTTCAGTAGAAGTTGCCTTGAACAACGCATGAAAAGACGCATAGAGCGAAAGTGGTCTTATATTATATTTTAATTTCTTACTAATTAATTAATTTAATTAAATTGCTTAACAATATTGGAGCGATTTTTAAAAATGTAAACAAGTTTTTACTGCTAAAATTTGTTTAATTAATTTTATTCAAAATTCTACCTAGATTTTTTTGTAAGTATTAAAAAGATCATGATATGTCATTAATATATTTTTATTGTCTTATGTAAACTTTTGAATTATAGAGCATTTTAAATTTTGTTAAATAATTATTTTTAGGGTTGTCAACTTATCCCTGTTCTTCTTTAAGATTCTCGAACAATAGTAACTATTTGTTTACATATAATTACGTGATTTTCGTACAATACTAATTAATTTTTAAATTTCAAGAATCATTCTAGAACAATTTAGGAATGATTCTCAAACAAAATACACGATATCAAAATACTAGATTATATTTTATTGAAAATATTTCTTAAACTAATCTATTTTGTAATCATAAATCTGAAACATAATAATTTTTTTTAAATGAAGTGGTTAGCAGTCTGGCAACCAGTTTTTTAATTCCAACGTTAGCAGTCCCGCAACCAAATAATATTGGATAATAAAATCAATACAAGCTTCAAACCAATACCACACATTGAACATCAAAACATAGAAAACATTAAAAATCTATAAATGCATTAAGACTCTAATTTTAATATTTTTATTCAACCTATTTAATACATTTAAAAAATTTCTATTTTTTCCTTTATAATAAATGTATGAGACTAATTTTAACACATTTTTAAAATTTTATTATTTTTTTAATAGGTATATTAACTGGTTGCCAATCTGCTTACATTAGAATTAGAAAACTGGTTGTTGGTTTGGTAACACCTGCCTTTTTATAATTATTAATAATGGTTCTCAAACAATAGTAAAATTTTTAAGGTATTGAGGTTCTAAAACAATATAATTTATGATTTTTAAAAGCATTTTTGTGTTTTTTTATATACAATAATATTGTTAAATAACTATCCTAATTAAATATTTTATAACAAAACTATAATGTTTCATAATGTTGTAGCTTATTTATATATTGTCTAAATAATACGGATTTTAATCATAAATTTTGTATGTTAAGAATTCATATGATTTATTTAAGCTTTATAGACATATCTAATGCCTATTATCTAATCAGAAATATGTATTTCAATTAGAATGAAGTTCTTCTCTAGATAGATATACCTACAGGGTTCAAACTATGATTTTTTTCTATGGCTGTTATAAATGAGATCTCATCTGTGGCTAGCCTATTTTAATATATAAATAGATAGCAAATGGACAAAATCTCATCCATGACACTGTCATGGAATAAATCATGGTTCAAACCAATCTTGAAAAGCCTTAAAGCATTTGGACATTAGAAACTATTTAAAAGATCCTAAATTTCATAATTTTCAAGAAAATCAAATGTTCTATATATATAACCAAAATTTAATGAAATATTTAATCAAAAAAAATATTTATGCCTAAATCCCAATCGAAAAGGTAAATAGCATATTTTCTTCTTTTTTAGAAATGTCTTTTAAACAAAAATCCTCTGGCTAGGAAGTTTGGAAAGCAAAGGCACAAAAACTCCTCACTAAGGATTCTAGAAACAACAGAAGTATAACTTCTTGAATTCTTTCAAAGACCACCAATTCAGAAAAGTCCTCCACCTGATGAACAGAGCTTGAGAAATTTTGAATCATCTGAACAGGAAGTACTTTCATCATCTCAACTTTCCTGTTTATCTACTCAAATTAGCTCACTACCTGAACCAGGTCCTCCATTTAAAGTTCCTTTACCTGAACAATCTTCCTCGAGTCAAACATCAATGTGTTCTACATCTTAACAATTCACATCTGCTGTTTTCAATCACAAAATTGGCTATTCTGTGAATGAAAAGTCCATCATGGCTGAGGAAAAACATTACCTGTTGACAAACAAATATGGCTTTTAAGTTTCTAGCTGATTATGGAACATCAAGATGCTATAGAATGGAATGGGAAAAAAGTTTTCAATGGCTTTGATATTCGATTTCTGAAGAAGGAGTATAAATTGTGTATTATTTCCATCATCATCCAGTTCTTTGATGTTTACACAGAAGCCATTCAAATATTGGAAAAATGCAACTGGAGCTGCAAGAGGTTGCTTAGATCACCATCAAACTTCTGAAAGTCATCAGTAGCTGTTTCTAAAGCACAAAATTTTCTATGTATAATGTTGGGGTCATGATTGCAAATAGGACTACATACCTGTATATGTCAAGTTTTACCTCTGTACCTTCTTTAATTTTCAATTTTGCATTGATGTACATTTTTGCCCCATTTCATTAAAGATTATTATTGTTTTATGCTACTTTTAGTAACTGACATAATTAAAATTTGACAGGATATGCAACCCTTCCCCTCCACCCCAGCCCCCTTTTGATAAAATTATTTGCACCTTTTCCAAAGTTTGGCCTCCCTAAAAATTAGAAGGCTGGTTAGGGCCCTGTTTCTCAAATAGAATGTTTTAAGTTTTGTGACATCTTATATTAGATAACTAATGAATTTATTTTTTGCAAACATGAATTATGACCTTGAAAATAATAACTTAAAAAGACTTGCATTTTTAAAGGGTTATTGGTGCAAACCCAATTACAAACCTAAGATTTTAGACAATTGCCATTGAAAATTATTGCATTAATATTAGTACATTAAATAACAAAGTGTACAAATAATTAAAACATATTTAAAAAACTTGTTATTCAAAATAAAGAAAACAGCATAAGCCAGAGCTTCAAATAATTTATATACTAAAATAAAAATCTGGGGTATCTTTAAAAAGCTAAAATAATAATATACTACAAAAGTAGAGATTATATCACCAGATTAAAACAACAGTGTTTGCATAAGTTATATCAAGTTTTAATTTAAAAAAAATTCCAGGCCTAAGATTAAAATTTATAGATATTTTTTTCATTTCAAATGCAGAACATTTTTATGGTACTTTGAAATATCAGATATCATCAAACCATTTTTTATTAATTTGAATAGATAGGTATAATAGATAAATATCATGTATCATAAAACTCCTAGAAATAAATTATTCAATTTAAAAATATTTTTTTTCATGCAATTTTGATATGACCTTAACTCAATTTTAATTTTTTGCTGGCTAATTATTTTTTTAAAAATGTATATTTAAAAGTGGATTTATTTTAAATAATTTTAAATTGTAATATACATTATATTGATATCATGTAAATGGTGCTATACAAATAGTCACTTTGAATTATATTATCTAATAGTCGATTGCATAAAGCGGTATTAGCTTACTACCGGTAGTAACTCAAGAAAAATCAATAAATTTAGTCCCACGCGGATTGCATAAACTGCTACTGGGAGTAAAATATTTACACCTAGGTGTAAATATTTGAAAAATCAATATATTTAGTCCAATGGTCTACTACCACAAAGGGGTAGGTATAACTCCATTATTTCGATTTAGTTTTCATGTTAGC